>JABUQX010055177.1:17500-43602 GCA_015478945.1 Trachelipus rathkii
TGACTTCACAGCCAATCAGCGACCAGTATTACTCAGAATGGCGTAATGGATATGATTTTGATGCCCCGAGATGGGCCATCATGCATCTACGGGGTGATCTCCGAGTAGTTGGGACCCATCGTTGCAAATTGTTCGGTTATGTATAGTAAAGCTTGAGATTATGTTGTTGAGTGAGCGCATTCGTGAAAGCTTTTGTATAAACATGAAAGTAACCCTAATGATAGGCCTACCGTGTAAGCCTAACAACTCGAAGGTATTGCGTAATGTTTCGAAAGGTAAGATAGGTTAAGTTGTTAGCGTTTATTCGTTGATCTGTATGATCGATAGGTTATTTTATGATGTTTGACAGAGAATTTTGCTAATGTTCACCTTTATTCATAGATCAAAATGATGTTAAATTTGATATGTAAGACACTTTGATGAATGTAGTATCAATTCATAGTTCAAGATGCTGGTATCTTTGATAGTTTGGACAATTTGTTAAGATATTTTGTTAGATAATACTGCTTTAGCTGCTGATGATATGATTGAAAAGCAGGAATAGGTTGAGTTTTGCTATGTAATGAGGGGTAGGTTGAGAACTTATTCATAGTTCCAAATGTTAATGTCTTAAATATCCGTAGTTCCAAATGTTAGTATCTATTGTAGGTTTTTCCGCCCATTGTAAAGTTTTAGATATGTGTTAGGTTATGTTTAATTTCTGTTACGTTTTGTTAAATATTACTATGACTATAACACTGATTTGTTAGAGAAATGATGTTTCGTAAGATATTACTGTGTTTACTGACGGTGAATGATGTGTAAGAAACGTGGGCTTAGGTTGAGTTTTTGCTGAGTAATGTTAGGAAATGAAAATTTACACAATGTTTACCTTTAAATTTATAGTTCAAATGACGTTATATTTGATTATGAGTGGTGCTTTGATGAAGGTAGTATCAATTTCATAGTTTCAAGTGGCTGTGGTCTTGATAGATTGGATCATTTGTTAGGTATTGTTGTTTAGATTATTACAGCTTTTAACTGTTGCTGGTGATATGTTGCAAAAGTTTGGGATACATTGAGTTTTGTATGTCCTGTTAGCTAGTTTAAACCTTTGATAAGTAGGGAAACTTTGTGATGTTTAGCGAATTATTCATACGTGAGGTATGTTAGGTTTTTCGATCACGTTGTATATTATATTCTTAATTCAGGTTATGATATGTTGGCTTTATCAATGTGAAATCTTTGTTACCTTAGCATATATTCGTTGGTCTATGTGATAATTAGGTAAGATCATGATAAATTTTTGTTAAATATTACTATGTTAAGGTAAAAATAACAATAATATGTTACAGATATGATTGAAAAGTGTGAATATGCTACGTTTCTGTATGCTATATGTTAGTTACTTACTGGTTGTTAAGTATAGAACTTTGTTTTAATGTCGGGGCTCTTTATTCGTGCGTAAGGTATGTTAGGTTTGTCGTTTTACATTATATTCATAGTTCAGGTTATTATATGTTAGCTTTATTGATGTTAAAACTTTGTTACCTTAGCATATATTTGATGGTCAGTATATAAAGAACTTATTTTTATGTCATCTTTATCCAAAATGATACTCGATATATGATTTGCATCAATAGATCAATAGATCATGGAAGGGGGGTGGGGAGGGGAGTGGAGGGACTGGTGGTTTGATTTACTGATTTATTAATTTACTGCTTTAAAGTAAGTAAACTATTACAGTTTACTATGATATTTTATTCAGAGAGTTTATTTTTATGTTATGTTTAGATAAAAGTTTGTTATTTTTATGTTATGTTTGGATGAAACTTTGTTATGTTTGTAATTAGTCGTTGGGGATTATGATAATTATTTAAGGTTATGATGAATTTTTGTTAAATATTACTATATTAATGTAAAAAACTTTACGATATCATATATTCGCTTGTCAGTATGATAATTAGACAGGGTTATGATAAATGTTGGTTAAATATTACAATGTTAATGTAAAATTAGCATTGATATGTTAGAGATATGCTTGTAAAAATTGTGAATAGGTTACGTTTTGTACGCTGTTAGTTACTTTACTGTTGTTAAGTATAGAACTTTGTTAATGTTGGTAGTTTTTTCGGGCGTAAGGTGTGTTAGGTTTGTCGTTGTAAATTATATTCTTAGTTCAGGCTATGCTATGTTAGCTTTATTAATGTGAAAACTTTGTTATGCTAGCATACATTCGTTGGTTAGTATATAAAGAACTTATTTTTATGCTATTTATCCGAAATGATACTCGAAATTTCACTTGATTCAATAGATCAATAGATCATGAAAGAGTGGGAGGGAGGGGAGGGGAGGGGAGGGGCTGATGGTTTGATTTATTGATTTACTGATTTATTGCTTTAGGATCAGTAAGCTATTATACATTACTATGATATTTTATTCAAAGAACTTATTTTTATGTTATGTTTGGATAAAACTTTATGTGTGCAATTATTCGTTGGGAATTATGAAAGTTAGGTAAGGTTATGATAAATTTTTAAAATGATAAGGGTGGGAGGAGGGGCGGAGGGGCGGAGGGGCGAAGGGGAGGGTAGGGTAGGGTGGTTGGATTTACTGATTTACCGATTTACTGCTTTAGGGTGTGTAAAAATGTAAATTTTTACGTTATAAATATAAAAAGAATAAAAGGTTTGTGTAATGTTATACAAAATATGACTTGAATCAATAGATCAATAGATCAATAGATCAAAAGATCATGGATGGGCAGGAGGGTTGTGGGGAGGGCAGTTTGATTTACTGATTTACTGATTTATTGCTTTAAGGTATGTAAAACATGAAAATTTTGGTAAAAAATATGACTTGAATCAATAGATCAATAGATCAGTAGATCATGGAGGGGTGGGAGGATGGTGGGTAGGCCAGTTTGATTTACTGATTTACGTCTTTAGGGTATGTAAAACAAAAAATTTTATAAAAAATATGACTTGAATCAATAGATCAAGTAGGGGGTTGAGGATGATGTAAGGGCAGTTTGATATACTGATTTACTGCTTTAAGGTATGTAAAAACGCAAATTTTTTACGTTATAAACGTGAAAAGCATAAAAATTTTAGTAAACACACAATGTTTTAAGCAAATAAAACAAAATAAATTAAAAATAATAAATAATAATAAAAATGTGAAAATAAATTAAAAAATTTAAATTGAAAACAAAAATTAAGCACAAAGAATAAATGTAAAATGAAACATAATATAAAATAGCAAACGAATGTTTACTAACTCAACATCACACTGGTGCAGGCTATGACTCATTTGCTCCGGCATATTAGACTTCTTCTTCCTCCATCCTTCCTCCGTCTTCTTCTGTTTTGCACTCCACTCATTTCTTCTGGGTAACACCCTCCGGAGGGTCCCCAGACACCCTTTACGAACTTACAACCCTCATATTCGAGTTCTACGACCTTATAAACATATATTTTGATACCAATATGGGACTAAACGAATATTAATTAACTCAGCACCGCACAGGCTCCAGCACAGGTTGCACTGTCAACTCCGACTCCTCTGACTCAGACTCCTTCTCCGACTCCTTCCTTCTCTGACTCCACATTCTACTCTCCTATGCATTTCGTCCATTTTTTCTGGGGACCACCCTCCGGGGGGCTCAGACACCCTTTACGAACTAATAACCATCGTTTTCGAGATCTACGGGTTCAATTACATATATAAAGACACCAATTTTGTATTATTATACAAATATTTAATAACCCTGCACCACACCGGAGCCAGCACCTGTGCTGAATCCGGATCCGAATCAGAGTCATGAACCGGATCGGAATCCTTTCACCAAATTTCAACCTTCTACGCGCATCTCAATTTTTAGGGGGCAGCGCCCCCCTACGGGGAGCGCACGGAGACGTAACCTGGGTGTGTGTATGCTCGCGTTCGTAAAAATCGATTATCTACGGGAATCGATTTCGACTCAAAATCGATACCCTGCGGGTATCGATTTCGGGTATTAATATATATACACAATTTAGAGTGCGAAACCTAACTTCTACTACTATCATCCGTTCCCTTTTCATATCCCAACAATATCACTAAATATCTTAAACTCAGACACTTTTTCCAGCTGCTCTTCATCTTAAAGTAAACTTCACCAGAGACTGTCCTTCACCACAAACCAAAACCTTATTCTAATCTACATTTACTTTCAATCCCCTCCTTTTACACACCATGAAAATTCTCCTCTACCAATCCTCTCAAACTCTCTTCATATTCGCACCGCACACAAACCAACATCATCCGCATATAATAGATAGCAGAACCTTCCACTCTCTTCATTCTGCAACATTCTACATATACTGCCACCTCCACTTCTAATTCTTTCATAACCATCCATATACTAATTGAAAAACCAATTAACTCTGCACACCCAGCCTCTCTCTTTATTATAAGATCAGCCCACTTTACAAAACTATTATTCTCACACACGCCGACTATCCATCACACCACACACCACACACACACACACACACACACAACACACACAACACAACACACACACACACACACACACACACACATATATAATTATATACTAAATATATTTCTACATAATTATGAACTAGACATATGTACTATTATATATATATATATATATATAATATATTATATAATATATATATATATAGTAGTTACACTTAGCCTACACACTTTAAAAAATCGATGTTGCTAATAGCTTGTTAAATTGTAACTGCTGCTACAAATTAACCCAAAGGTAAAACTGTTTTTTAGGCACACTAAAAATACATATATGGATCATGCAAATTTTCTATGAACAAAATTAATCGGCGAGGTATTTTTCCCAATTGAAAAAAAAATTCACGAAAGAGACAGAAAAAAACACACAAACTTTTTTCGAATTTCTTGTAAGCGAATGAATCTTAAATTAATATAACAAAAAAGTAGAAAAAAATTTGCTATAATTTTTTAGATCACACCCTAATAGTTAAAGAAAAATGAGTAGCTTAGACCAACTTTAATTCAGTTTAAATTGATGTATGTACCTAATGTTTGTAATTAATAGGAAAGATGATTAAATTTTTTTTTTTTAATTAACGGAAACCATATAGTGGTTAACTTATTTGCAGCGAATTGCACTGAAACCCGCCCGCCGACTACCGCGGGTCCCAGCAATACCAGTGCCTAAAATTAAATTATTTTCTTTTCGTAAAATATATATAGAAAAACAAATTTTTAGCAAAAAAAAGTACTAAAACTACATACATACGTACAAACAAACAAATAAATAGCAAGCTGGCAACACCAATTTTTTTCTGTTAACTGTAAATTCATATATATATTAATATATATATATATATATATATATATTAATAATATATATATATATAATAATAATATATATAATATATGACTAATAATAATATATATGATATTTATAAATATAGGTAGTATATCACATTCTATAATGTATCTAAGTGCCTCTCTCTTTCGCACAATCTGCCCTATTTTTGTCCGAATTTCTCCAGTATGGAACCGTAATCTTTTGAAGTCATCTCTTAGAAAACTTTAACCTTCTTCATGTCTCCCTCTCTAAAATACTCCAACTTTCCATCCTTTTGACGCCGTCTAATCTTAACCGTATAACAAACATAAGCGTTTCTAGGACTAAACCAAATTGAATTTCTTAGAACCTCACTTCACCATCGGTTTGCTAAACATGATGCCCTGTCAAAAAAGTCGGAATTCATTCACATTACGTAAGAATGGACATGTGCTCAGATCCTCCAGTATATAAGGATCTTATTCGCCCCCTGTATGGAAACTGTTCCCACATTTGTGGTGGAGCGTTCCACTACTCCTTGGACAGAGTTGAGCTAACTAAGAGCCTTAAAAACTGTCCCATAACTCACTGAACTCCCTTGAACCCCTCTTTCTTTGCGTCCGTTGACGTTGTGCCTATCTCTTTCAAATAAGGTATTACAAACCGGAAAAGGTTGCCATCGAGAGAACTTGACCTTTCCCATCTCCTCCACCACTGCGTCGCCCTCGTAACACAAGAGGTGCCTTGTTTCTCTTCAATTAAAATTTTCCTCCCAGGAATATACAGTACCCAGAGGATCACTTGTTGATCCTTCTGCGTACCTTCCTTTTTCCAACCACATCTGTTTGTGGAACTCCTTGCCTTCTTTATTTCCCCGCATATTTAATCTTCCTCTACTTAAGTCCCGCGTCTGCGCCAACCTGAGGGAATTGCTTAAGGCAAGGGACTTCCAGTGTGTATTTGTGTTTGTTTTTCTTATGTAATTTTTGTTTTATTTATATTTTTGCCCTTTCCCTTTTAAAGGCATGCCCGTGAGGTGGTTATCATTAATAATGGATGATATACAAAATCCTATTAATAAGAGATGAATATGATAAAATAGATATAATATATATATATATATATATATATATATATATAATTATATAATTAACTATAATATATATATTATATAATATATAAAATTATTATATATATCCAACAAAAAAAGTATTGGCGAATTTTGATTTCATCAAATTTTCAAACTTCTTTACAATTTTAATTAAAAATTAAACTTTCAAAAGGAATTTGATCCCAGGTCCGACTACCCGGCTACCGTCTCTGATTCCTGTTGCAAAGTTATGACTTTATTTTAACTTATTATTTTGTACGAAACCTACTTTTTTCTTCCGAAAATTCTCAAAAAGCATTTTTTGGTCAAAATGGTCCCTTTTACAATATATTATATACTAAAGGTTCTTTAATCTTCGAAAAGAGAAGGGGTAGGAAGTGGTTAAGCATTTTTTATATAAAAATATTTTTAAGTGTCTTTCTTTTAGCAATGGCCAAAATCAAAGAGATCTTTCTCAGAGCATTAACTGGGCAGTACGCATTAGTAGGAGGTAAGTATTCCCAAACATATACCAAGCAAGCGTAATTCTGACAAATAATTCAGATCCTGTAAAATCTTGGCATGAGAAAAGGATAAACCTTATAAAACCTTAGTACTCTATAAAATCCTGGTTAGGCTATAGGATCTGAAACTTTTGAATAAAACGATTTAAGCTAAAGAGAATCCCAAGTAAGAAGCTTGTAAAGACCTGGAAAACCGAAAGAAGTCGTCCAAACAGTTAGAAGAAGACTATCTGGAAATAATATTATGAAAATTAATAAAAGAAGGCCCTTTTATCAAAAAATAGACTACATTAGACAGCCTTCAGTTGCTAAGCAATAAGATGAGACCGAGAACCGGTGCAGTTTTTTGGAACAGATGCAATTGAGCTGTTTTGGAAGTGTTTAAAAAGCGAAATATAGTAAATTAGATAGACCTTAAAGAATAAATAATTTTGAATGTTTAACTCGCAACTTTAAGAAAAAAAAGGTGTGTATAAGTCATAGGTGTAGCTAGGGATGCTTTGTTGACCTTTGGGCCCCACACCAAGTCACCCCCCACTTAGTTGCGAGACTCTAGTCGAAAAGTTCCCACCATTATGAAGTCTATAGAATTAATCATAGATATATATTATACTTATGTTATTATATAAAAATTGATATTTCCATCCCTAGATACTTATATTATCTAGATTCTACTCTATTTAATATATATAATATATATATAATATATATTTCTAGATATCTCACTCTATTTAATACTAACGTGTGACGTAGTAAAATCTGTTTTTGTTCTCGTAACATTCATTAACAAAAAAAATTTTTTTAGAAATTTTCTTAGCCTTTTAAGATATCGTTATTTGTTTTCCTATCCAATTCTTGAAACAAAAGACCTTCGGATATTTTCATAAAATAAATTATATTTAAATAACAGTAAATAAAAGAAAGATGGTATTACAATTATATTAAAAGAACTGAATTTTATTGATTTCTATACTTACAAGTTTTCGCCTCGAACATTTCAGTTTTAACTCATAAGAAAATCAGTTGCCAAATGCGAATTACATGTCCAAAAGTTTAAAAATAAGTTGAATAAGCTGAACCAGTATGTGAATTGGAAATGTTGTTATAGTTATGTGTTACCGGCATTCCTATGTCTTGGCTAAATTTTAATTCGACGTGCGTGAAAAAAAATAACTCTATAATCTGTATATAAGATCATTAGACTTTATTTTCATCTTAATTTAAAAAACTTTAATATTTGCAAGATTAAGAAATTTTAAAATATTTAAAGGACTCCGAGAACTCTTAATGAAGATGTTATAACCATTCATCATTCCTACCCGTCATCCAACTATAGAGGTTTAAGCATTTCCCCCTTCCTTGGGTGCACGCCATTTAACCGTGGCGCATTGAGGGAACCTTACTATGAATTCATACCAAGTTTCATTCCTTCTACTCATATCAATTTATAGATCAGCACCCCTACGGGGTGCTGCACGCTCACGTGTCAACAATCGTCTACAATCAGTTACCTGTATAAGGAAGAGTGTATACTGAAGCTTTCGCTTTACTCAACCCAAGGTCGAGGGCCACACCCCCTGTACGGAAGACACAGTTTCGGCGTAAACCTCGGTCTGCGCGTGCGATGCGATGAGGCCTTGCGGTCTAGCCTGCGTGCGTACTTACTGCACGGTACGTGTCAACGGATATTGAATAACAGTCATACTATACATACATATTAACAAATATATATATATATATTATATATTAATATATATATATAATATATATATACATATATATATATATATATACTAGTATATATATATATTATAATGATATATAAAAATTGAAATTTTTGAGATCATACTTTCCAGATTGCACTCGATCAATAAAGATAAAACATCTTTATAACATTCTATATAAACAAAACAATGCTTTAAAGTCTCAAAATGATTTACCATTCATGTTTTTTTAAAAACTACAATTTAAAAGCTTTCTGTTGATGGGAAATGAGTATTTTCCTCTCTATTCTTCGTTATATTGTAGTACAGCCAACAATTCCCCCCTGTTTCTTCGGAATGCAAATCAATGAAACTTTTGCATAGTCATCGGAACTAAAACCGAATTTATTATCATAGTAGGATAGGACCCCCCCTGAACACCCCCTTATTAGGCTTCGATCTAGCCGTTGTTTCATCTGAGAAACAAAATAAGATTAGAATATTGTGAGTAACATAAATTTGGTGTGGATCAGTAAGAAAATTGCAAATGTTCGTCAATTTGATACGTTATTTTCTGAAACGAAAACTAGCTATACAGTGATTGGGTTTAATAGTAAAATAAAAGTTACGTCTATATGCAAACCAGAATATATTTCTTCTGACTCTTTTAATATCATTCCTAATTCCTTATTTATACAGAGATGATGACTCCTCACGTTCTGCCAAATTCCAGCGTTTCTGTAGAAGGGAAAACAATGCTAGTTCAAAATAATCCATCTTTTATTTTTCTTTGGCCTTTATGTAGAAGGGAACCAAGCCCCCAGTTACTGTTAAATATTCTATAAGGTTTCCTTTTAAAAAGAAAGGCAACATGCAATATAAAAAGGAATTATAACTTTCTTTATAATGCATTTGCTACTAGACTAAATTTCAGAAGAAAAACATACCAGCTTCGTGAGAATTATTATTAAGGATTAATGGTTGCCAAGAAATATAATATAAAATTCCTAATTACGTTTCAGAACGGAAAATATCTTCGAAATTAAAGATCAAGTCTTCTTGGGGAATAATAGCCAGACTCTGAATTCAAATTTCAATTCAAGAAGACGAAGGAAGTATGAAATAGCCATCCAATCATTGGAGAAATAGAAACTAAAACCACGCATATCATCCTTTTACATCTTTCAGATGAAAATGTTTATTATTATTATTATATTATTATTATTATTATATAATATATATCATATTATTATTATTATTATTATTATTATTATTATTAAGTGAATATTTAAATTTTTCAACTCCTCAGGGAAGGGGCTGACTGTCAACTGACTATAAGCTTCATAACGTAGGCTGGCTTTTCGTTTTTTTCCGCTTGATTTTTAACACTTAACTCAAAAAGAAAAAAAATTCAAACGATATCTTCTTCTGCAAAGATGCTAGCCTCTTTCCAGAAAGAGAAGCGTTGGTGACAATGAACAGGAATGTACTCATTGGGAACAGATTGAACTTGTCTTTCTTTGACCAAACACTTATGAATGGGAGAAACGGGCAATTATATATACATAGGTAGGTACTGATGTTGTTAAATTATTTAAATCTTAATTATAATAATAATATAATAAATAATAATAAAAAATATCTATGATAATGATAATATAATGATAATGATAAAATTATTATTGATGTAAATGATAAAAATATAATAATAATAATACAATAATAATAGTTCTAGTTGTTTTTGTTTTGTGGTTACAAAACAAACCCATAACAATAAATAATAAATAATAAATAATAATAATAATAAAATAAAATATAATAAATATAATAATAATTAATAATAATAATAAAATAATAATTAATAATATAATCTATTATATATGATAGAATTATTGGATTCGATAAAAAATATTTAACCAATTTATAATTTTATGATCTAGGACAAGAAGCTGGTCTTGACGCCTATGGAGGTGCATGCTGGCTGAAGGAAAAGTTTTTGGAAAGACAGCCATCGCCAACACTTGATTGCAGTCACAGATGTAATCAATGTATGTTACGCAACCCTCGTATGTTCCCTTATTCTGGAATTAAAAAATAAACTGTTGGGCAAACACTTGAATATTGTCAACCTTATTGGAGCTCACACCTCATAATATAGCCAAAGGTTTATGTCAAACAAAAATTTTATTCATTTGGCGTAAACAACAATAGAACGTTGTGAACTTTAATTGCGAGCTCACACTCCAAAAATGAATAAGGAAACTCCATTATCTTTGGTGTTTCTTATTTATAATTAATATATTGTCTTCTATTTCATGTTATTTGAAGGTTGAATTGGGATACTTGGGTGAATACTTAATATGAAACTTTTGAATTTTCATCGAGAGCGAAAGCAATTCACACGCAAATCGACACTGCACAATAAATCAATTTTAAACAAACATCTTCATTTACAAATAAACCTTTGTCACAACGAGTTCCCTAGATGCACTTCGGGTACTTGTTACTGAATAAAAATGTTTTTACTTAATTATCTTGCAAGGCATATACATTGCATTAATTCAATATAGTTGTGATGTTCGCTTTGAAGTAATGACTATCTTAACATCAGGTAAAAAATATTAGTAAAATTTCTGATCCTTTTTCGTCAAGCATGGTAGTTTTGGTACTATAATATTAGGTAAATATTTATGGATCGAATTTTGGATCGATTTTGAAATCGTAGTCGGTTTTCAAAGTCTGATTTTTTTAAGTAGTTGAAAATCGGAATCCTAGCCGAAATTTGTAATCAGAGTCGGATTAGAAAAGTTTTTAAATAGCAGGTAAAATTTCATCTAAGAAGTAAAAATAATTTTGTTTGATAATAGAAGTAAAATGTAGTATTTGATACATTATATTGTCACGTAGTGGTTGCTTTCTGTTAGCGCACTAGCTCAAATAAATAGTACAGTAGATTAAAGCATCTAGTTAGTATAAAACAGTTGTTTCGAAGTAGTAGTATTATAACAACAGCACTGAGTAAATATTTATTGTGTTAATATTAGATAAACTTATCTTATTCTTTTTGCTTTATCTCATTGCGTTGCTTTTGGTTATAATATCCCCTCTTGTTTGTATAATCGGAACAAGAACCGTAACTATAATTCAAAATGAAATCATAATCATTATCGAAATCATAATATCAGAAACCTAATAAAAAACTTTGATAAATACTCGACAAAAAAAAAAAAAAAAAAATAATATAATTATAATATAATAATAAAATAATAAAATAATAATAAATATAAATATTAATATATATATATAATAATAATATATAATATAATAATATATTAATATAAATAATAATAATAATAATAATAAAATATATTAATATAAAATAATAATAATAATAAATTATATATTATTATCTATTATATTATTATTATATATTATTATTATTATTATTATTTATATTACTCAGATTTTGCGAGCAGCTCAACATGATTACTGATGAGAACCTTGAGACAATCTTGAGGGATCAAGGAACTCCGTCCTCAATTGGGCGACTCCCAATCTCCTACAACACAACATTAATCTGAACTTATGATAACCTAGGAGCATTCGAGGGCTTAAAAAAAAAATCGGTCGTTCACTGGGCACACCCCTTCAGGCACTTTCCAAGGCAGTCTAAGTAGGAACATTAGAACTCAGTTTGTATGTTTTCAACCCATCATACATACCTACATTATCATGGATAAATATATCCAAGTTCTTTTCAAGAAATTACGCTAATATTATATATATATATAATAACTATTATAACATGATATATATATATAATATAATATATAATATATAATATAATATATATTATTATTTTATTATTACCTAATTATCAATACAATAAATATTAAATATATAATATATATATAAGTCTAAGTTATAATTTATTTAAACATTTAATGTTTTCCGCCCTAGGAACTACGGGGAGACTCATTATCCTTGACATATTCCAAAGCATTTGACGAGCTATGGACGCGTCAGCTGCTCTCCAAAGCCCCCCTCCTTTGGTTCCTCCCTTCTCTTTGTCTTTACTTTATGTCTATCTTTCTTCAAGTCGCTTAAGATCGGCTGTGTTAATGAGCGACTTTTCTTTCTTTTTTGTTAATAGTGGTGTTCCTCAGGGTTGTGTCTTATCTCCTACTTTATTCAACTTTTCATTTATGATCTCTCGCCTTTAACCTCTAATTCAGGCTGAGCTACGATAGCGTATTGCACTAAACTCATTCTTCAACTTCATTACGAGTTTAGACACTCTTGTATGAATGAGTGCCTCTAGTAATAAAGTTTCCGATTGCTATTCTCCGCTGATCTGTAGACATTTTCGATTGGTCGTCCAACCCTTGTTAAAATACAATATCTTGAAGTATCGACAGACTTCTCGCATAATCTACCCTGACAAATAAAATACTTTACCTTTTCTATTTCTTTTCGACGGTTCTCTCGGTCTCTCCTGTTGACAATACAAAACATCCTTGGCCTCAATATAGCAACAAAAAAATGTCCTTGGAAAACCCACATCACAATGGTGCGTAGACGGCCTCAAAGAACTTTAGTTCTGTTTACGCACTGCATAGACTCTTTTTCTCTGCTCAGTTACTCCACTATTACAGTCTTATCCGGCCCTTGTATGGAGTCTGCTCTCATATCCTGGGGAGAGGTTGTTTCATCCCTTATGACAGGTCAAGGTCAAAAGCCAAGCTTATTGAAATGTTTGACTTTCCATTTCACTTGACCCTCCATCTTTGCGGCTGCGATTTGGTACTTTTAATCCCTTTGCTATTATACCCGCCAGCGCAGGGTTTTCGAGGGAAACTACCACTCTACCCCACCCCCTGTTGCGCCTCCTCGTAGCAACAAAGGTACATGGGTCTCCGCAACCAAGTTTTGGGTTTTGAATGTGGACTCAGGAATCTCCGTCTTCACCCCTCCTCTGAACTGTGTGTTGGAAATAATCTCATCCTTAATAATATGATTCTTTTCTTGTTTATAGTAAATAGGCGATATGTAATTATGTTGTATCAATTCCATACCCAAATCTCTCTACTTTGGTCAAACTTCACCCCTGTGTGTACTAATATGTAGTTACTCATTAGTCTATGAGTTTAATTGACTCTTTGCTATCTGACCAATGTACATAATTAATATATAGATTCCAACTCGAATAATGGCTAACACTTAATAGAATGATTGCCTCGCCACAAAAGTCCACAGTCACTTTATATCTGGGTTCCGGCCCCGGTTGTGTTATTTTGCAGCTTCGACTCCCGCGCTCCGGCTCCGGTTGTATCATTTTAAAATTGATCAGCTTCGGCCCTTAGTTATAATTTCATCTTTATTAGCACATGATTTTATTAGTTCTCAAAATGTCCTAATTTGATATTGATTAAAAATTGGAGACAAACGGAAGTTAGTCATTCAACACATAGGATGTAGGAAGAAATCTGAATAGGTAATACAAGATTTAAATGAGGAATTACTGACATCGAAATCAAAATTATTAAGAAGACTTGAGGAAGAAATTTAATTCTTTAAACTCGTGTTAAAAAGCTTCCATATGCCTCTTATCCGCTGTCCAAGAGTTGATTCCAAATGATCATGAAAAATGATAATTGTATTTACAGTTCCAATGAGCTATATTTTTTTTGAATTTCTCACATTTTTCTATAGTTTCCTATTTCATAGCAGGCGAAAAGATGGGATTCCAGTCAGTTCAACTAGCTATATCACAACAAAACCACTTAATGGAGGAAGAATGTTCCATACAACTGTTAAGAGAAAAGGGTGTAACTTCTTTTTTCGGTGTGTGTGTACTCTTGGTCATAAATGATAAAATTAACTATCACGGAATGAACTTATTCAATATTAAAAATCAAGCAGAAGTGATGTCAGAGGCTAATGTCTTATCTGAGTTCAGGCTCTTACATAAAAATAAGGGAATAGATATTATTAAATTGAGTAGCTGGAAGAAATAAGGGAATAACCACCAAATCAATATAAACATGAAAAAAAAAGTGGTTAAAGATATTACCGCGTCGAAAATATGGCAACAGAAGCTGACACAGAAATCGAAAAAGACCCCCATGATTGCAAAAAACTGCACATTGAAACTAATAAGATCAGAAAACAGTCTGACAAACCCACAGAAGAGAAAAAAACTAAAATAGCCTATCGACTTTTAATTCCTCAACCTGAATTACAATTATATCCTTTCTACTTTGTCGTATACCTATGCCTATGATCTGCATACATTGTTCATATATCGTCCTAGCCCATTGAACTAACTCCTTAAGATTATAGATAATAAAATATAATACCATTGCGAGCCCACTTTATCAAATGTGCAGTGGAATTTTCTAAATCAAGAACCGCATTAGAAAACTATTTCCGGGAATAATTCTGTGGATAATTCCATAACCTTTTCTTCCCTTTTACCAGAATAACAGTGTCTTATTCCAATTTCTATCTTGTAGACAGAAGCCTTCTTAGTGAATCGGCGATCAAATTCATAAATTTAAAATAGCTCTAGTTGTAAAGATGTGTAAAAAATGCTTTCCATGATCATCATTAATTCCAAAAAGAAGGAGGATTGCAACGGAAGTGCTACAATATTATTAACTGTTGGGCATCTTTATTACAGGCAAATTTGCCCATCTTCATGGAAATTTATCTTGTAAACTCAGTTAGCCAAAATTCATTATGCGGGCTCATGTTATATATTATATATATATATTAGTTAATAGAAAAATATAATAAAAATAACTAATAATATAAATGTATAACGCTATTATCATAAATAATATATATAAATAGTATATAGACTTAAGACGTCAACAGTAATAATAGTAACATGTATTGATCATTGAATCTACATATAAGGTTTAATAATATATGATATACTATATATACTACATATATAAATAAGTATATACGTATAGACACTATAACTATACTATATAAATATATTATATAGTAGGAGTATAGAGTATCATGTATATGTATAGATAGTATAAAGATACCTATATAGTGATTATTTCCTCAAGCATAGTTGTTGAGTAAGTGTATAGTAATATGATAACGAAAGGAAAAATAAAAAAGGTTATAAGTAGAGGAAATAAATAGTAATGGAGGCTATCATATCATAGTGATATATAAAGCAATCTATATTTTATAATATATAGGAATGGGAATATTATAGGATTAAATATATGTAGGTAGTGTAAGTGAGGTAAGTAAAGGGGGATGTAAAGTAGAGAGAGAATATAAGTATAATAGATAAATAAAGTAATATAATAGATAAGAGGCTATTATTGAGAGAATGAGGAGATTATAGAAGAATATAGGGGGGGGTATATTAAGAGGACGAATATGGACTATATAGGTGAGAACAAATGACTATGAAAATATAAGTGTATATTATACTACTTCTACAATTTACCCAATGAAAGATTTACAGTGTAACAAAGTAGTGATTAATTTCACCGCTCTGATAACAATGTCACAACAACACAATCCGTGGCGTAAGCAGAAGGAGAACACATGGTGAGTATATAGAAATCAATCATTAATTGGCCGGACAATAGCTGCAAAAGGTTCGACCCAATTAGGAAACCGACATAAGAGTAAAGTAGTGCCATAGGAAGTTCCAGTTACCAAAATTCCAAGCGGCGCTCTTCTGCATAAAAGAGATGTAAGTTCCGTCGCATCGAATATTATTAATTCGCTAAACTGATCTTCTTATGGTGCGTCAGATATTTTGTGGCGTGAAACACGCTAGTTTTCGGTATTCTAAGTAAATTTTTAACTGTAATTTTTCCAGGTTCAGAAATTTAAATGAAGAGTATAATATTACTTAATCAATAGGTATTATTAGAAACCATGATAAAACAATTAATGTAAAAACATACAAAATGACGCAGGAAAAGATATACGTATAGATAGAAATAATATGATACAGAAATAAAATAAGGGGTTAACCCTAAAATACGATATCATAATTAAATTAAAGTAAGTAATATAGGACTGTCATGAAAATAAGAAAATGATACCAAGTTAACGAGAAACAGAAGAGTAATAGAAGAATATAGGAAATATTACATACTACAATCAAGCACCACCGAACGCTAAGAGTGATATATATATAATATCGAAGTATATAGGAGGGATATAATATATATTATATATAGATAGGCTACTATAAAGGTATTAGCTATGTAAGGGTTGAACCGTATAGCGTCTACGTATATATAGTATATATATATATATATATATATAACTATAGGGAATATATATATAATATAGCTATATATATATAAATAATACTAATATAAGAAGAGATTTCCAAAGCTAACTCCAAAGGACAGAAACAATAATGAAACATAGCTTCTACGAACTACTAACTCATAAACAAAAATTACTTAAAAAAGAAAAAAAATTTATATAAAAGGTTGGTATTGTCTGACTCAATGAATAATGAGACAGAACTCAAGAACTGGAAAACATAGGTAAAACATTTGTTTAATTTTATGATAGCGAAAGTATAGTAATAACAAAAAAACGTTTAAATACAGAACCTCTACAACAGCATAAAAATTCGTGGAGGATTGCTATCTAAGATAAGTGAGAATAAGGGGATAAAGATTCCTCAGAACAAGAGCAGTACAATAAGTTCTTTTATAAAAGTATATATACTAAGAAAAACAAGAGCTAATTAGAGATGTTAAGAAACAAGAGCGGCCCTTATTTTGGAGCCCGCATAGTAAATGAGCTATGAAGTTATAACAATAGAATCGATGTTAAAATTTAGTGCCCGAAATAAAATAAAGAAAAATAACGTTCAGAAATATTGTACTCTTGAATAATTACTTTGTAGTGAAGTGATTCAAATAAGAAGATATTAGCCGTTTAGAATGTTGTGTGAAGATAGCTAACGGTAAATAACATTCTACTCCTATAGACCTCCTGGGGAGAGTATTTGAATGCCATCCACGAGGCCCTCCCGCCTTCCAATTAACCCGGTCATAAGATACCAGCAAGTCTTTGTTATTTTCGCCCAGTAGACTCCCCTTAGTTTCACTCCGTCCCGATCCAATGATAAACAGTCAATCAACCGACCACACTATAGGAACAGTTCACAGAGATAAGGGGCAGCGGAGACAGAATGCCCGAAACTAGGTTTTTGGCGATTAGAGACAAACAATACACTCTCTCTCCGATGCCTCTCTCCTCTCATGCTGGCTCCCCTGCTCATCGACGTTTCCTCTTTTCCTCCTCATCTTTGCTCTCGATCGATCTCGTTTTAGCCCAATCGACCATCACAGTACATTGGCAATCGAGTACTAAACGCAGATCTTTACAGAACTTGTCAAAGATCCTGCGTTTGTGCACATCATACCCAGAATCATCTCTCTTCCAGTAGGTACATCCTATAAGCATCGCTTAGCCTGCACTTTCGTCCTGCATCGCGTACAGCCCGTCTTGTCTCTACGTCCTCTGACTAGCATCGCTATCCTCTGTCTCACTATCATTCTTCTCTCTCTCATCTCATCATCCTCTCTCTCTCTCTCTCTCCTCTCTCTGTCAATTGTCGATCTATTTAGGCGTCTCCCTCGTGCTCTCTCTCTCTAGCTTGCTTAAGAGAGATACACGAATCGAGTGTCTCAGCCCACGAAACGCCAGCTGTCTTGCCATGAGATCCGATCAGACACAGACCCCCATTACAAGATGACTAAATCAATGATGGACTATACTCTAGTGTAGTGAGATAAAGAATTTAAGTCCGAAGAAGGAATGAACCCCTGCATCTAATCCGATTGAACGATTACAGCTGCTATCCCTTTGATATTGACATGAAGACGACGTACGCTCCTGTCACTTCTACATCTTCTTCCATCTTCCCTACTAACTACTATGCAACGTCATCAATCTTCATCGTCTTTCTCATCTCTCTCTTCGTCCGTCAAATCTCTCCATATCTGCTCTCTCTTCAACTCACCCCCGATTCCAATATAATGCCTAGAAAAAATACTGAGTCCGTATATAAGCCCTAATAATGAGGCAGTTATGATATGGAGCTGTTTAGAGGAAAGTATAATATTATAGAGATATACTGATAAGCTGTTTAGGTGTACATAGATTTTAACCAATATGAGACCAAGTAGTTTATATTATAAGAGCTGAGTATAGTGAACTTAAGTGTGAAACATAATGGTCAAGTGTGTTCAAGAATTGGTTTGGACGATCCGGAATGTGTAGGTTCTTTAATTAGTTTGTCCAGATCGTTGATGATAATGCTGAAAAATTAGATTTCATGCCTTCCCCCAACCCAACCCTAATAATATTCAAGGAAGGTGAGTATATATATAGAATACCCCAACAATATATTCCAAGTTAGTGTGTTAAATCCAAATGAAATACAATAATAAATTATGATAAGGACTTTAAATAAGTTATTTAGTGAGGAATGATAATCAAGAAGCTTGGTGTTAAAATCACCATTAGTGCCTCTGATGCGAAATGTATATCAAGTGTAGCAATTACGAATACTACTATACGAAATTGTTCATAAGTAAAGCTAAGTCAAAGCTACATAGTACTCCTAGTATATTTTGTTCAAGTACAAGTTTACATGGTATCAAGTACAAGTAACAATGTACAAGTACATCCACTTGAGACCCAACATAAGCAGCACAGATTTATTATAGATGAGATAGTAAATAAGAAAAAAAAATTATAAATGACATACAGAAGTATAATATATATATATATATAATAAACCTAGAAGTTATAAGAAGATTATACCGAAAGATTCAACCTCATAGAAGGACGTTTTTACAAGGTATTATAAGTATTTAATATTTTACATAAGGTGACACCACTCCATCTCCTTTACAAGACGGAAATATATATGAAACTAAAGTGATAGTTAAATAGAACACATTATTAACCCCGAATATTATATATACTATCACTACGTATAGTTTTATAGTACGTGAGGAATTTCATATATACCATTATTCATGTGTGAAGTTTCCTTCAACGATAGAGTAATAAATGCATATGTATTATGCAATCATCATCTATATCAAGTTCATCTAATGTCAATCATTCTATCTCGATCTCCAAGATGCACCTTACAGAGTTCTATACTTTAATTCATCGCCAAATTCATTTGATACAAGATTAACTAGTAACCTCCGAGTTCCGCACTTATCGATCCAAATTCCTACACCACCACACCACCTCATCCTCTCTCCACCATCCCTTCTTCACTCCCAACCCAACCAAATATGGAAACCAATTAGACAAAAACAGAAAGAAGAAATTTGGGGGATAAAAATAAAACCAAACTGAAATTCTATAGATGCCTTAAAAATCTTAACAACAGTACTATTGCTAACCAGGGCGACCATACAGAAAAAATCCAAGATGATATTGTGAAAGCAAGTAAAGAATTAAAAGGGCAAATTGACCTCCCCTTTTTATACTACTCTAGAAATATAAATCGCAAAAAACATTTTAGAAAATCAAGATCGTTGCAGTCAGAAAGTCCATCCTAGAGCTTCACGGGTATCCAGACAAATTAACTAGAACTTACACAAACGAATAAAGCACATCATTTTGGGCAGTACAATGATAAGGGAAAATTCATTCCTCTTTGGACCACATCCGGTCGTAAAGCTATCATTATCAAAACAATATTCTGCTCAATCACAAAACCCCAGCAGGTACACCAGTGAGGTGAGAGCTTTTATATAAATACTTACGAAACAACATCTAGACCTATTATCTACACCCTGTACTCTACACATACTAAAAAGCTTAATCCATAATATCATGCCTTCTTCGACCCTCCTAATAATTCTTACTTATCATATCCCTTGCTTATAACTAATAACGGTATTCTTGGGCGAAACAAATACAATTTACCAATCACTAATTAAACTCATCTCTATTTACAACAATCCCCAAACTATAACCCACCTCCGCCGAACGGAATTATAATTAATCATAAATACTTCTCAATTCTCTTGAAGACCATATTAACATAAAACACTTCTTCTACAATCCATTTAAACACTTCCATCCACAAGGATGTGAAAAATAGACCGACACCACACCCAATATCTAAACCTATCAGATCAAACATCAGGCCAAATACATAATATACAAACGTTCATCTCTACTACATATGTGAATAAAGCCTAATATCCTATTCCATCCCGAGAAAACAAGTAACCCCAAAACCCTCTAAATATTGATAATAATACGTCAATTTACTAACTATCATAATTAATGATTACATTTGCATTTTCCACACTTCTAACATGCTACTAAAGATGTCCATCTGAACACATTAGTAGTATAATTTAGAATTCATAGTAATTTAACCCTCTTATTCCAGACTCAAATATTAGTGTTCAAACATACATATGTAGCAATTAACACGAAAGATAGTAAACAAGCCGTACCCTCATAGTAGAGGAGTTAAACTAACCTATAGCTGCACTCAGACTTAGTCCCTTTACACTTACAACCAATAACGATTTAATTGCAACTCAGACCACGCTTTAAGTGCCATTCAAAACTTTGGCGCTACTACCACTCTTGACATCATCTGCACCAATCGTTTCATAATAAACAACGATAGTTTATACACTAAAATAATTTAAATTAATCAAAGACACTTAATGTTCCAGCTGTTCATCATCTAAAATAAACTACAAACCGAGGACTGTCCTCACTCGAAACCATAACCTTAACTAACTTATCTATACAGTTTATTTCAAACCCCTTCTTTTACTACAACCCTACCAAAATATCTAATCGTCTACCTACTTACCTACTCAAAACTCTTTCTATCCAGATTCGCCATCAAACAAAAAACCCAATCATCTCAATACTTAATATAAATAAGGTAGGGAAACCCTCCACTCTCTTCATAACTCCAATGCAAATTCTAACACCTATGCCCTTGTCTACAACCTACCTCTAAAATTCTTATCGAATACCTTTCATACCATATACAGATTGGACTCGCAACGGAGACATCAGTACATTCCCCTGTCTCACTCGCTATTAATATTAAACCAAATCACTTTCGACTTCATTTATTCTTTACACACGCTTCACTGTCGTCGAAAACATACTTTAATGATTCCATTCAGAAGACGTACTTGACCAGCCAAACATCCGATTTTTCACTTAACACCTGACCAAATAGGTACTTCTTCTATATGAATACCACATGACCATACGCCTGTCTGTGCACCAGAATCCAAAAATCCAAACCTACCAAATTGTATTCATTGCTCGTCACACTCACACAGCGTGTATCCCAAAATCGTATTCTGATCCTTCAGTATAAAGACAAATATTAATCCACACACCTTCCAACCCCACCCGTTCACCCACCCTCTAGAAGACCACCATCAAGTGTTCTTGCCCCGCTAAAAAAGTATGTCAGTCTCTGTCAAGTCATGTCGACAAAATCGTCTCCTTGTGCAGCACACAAAAAGTACCAAGACCGCAACCTATCTAATCCGCCTATCACACACCGTCAACCCTAAGTGCACGTAACCTCCTAACCCCCGCCTATCCACTTCTACCTACCTGTAAAAGAATTGAGCCCTAAATGGCCGGCTGGCCGCAATCCCACTATTCCCCAAGCAATGTACCTGCTGTCACGTGCTCAAAATATGGTGCAATACACCAACTACATCATTGACGACTGCTGCTTCTCCTCCCTAATCCCTCGGAAATATCTAAACCCATCCATAAAATCAGCGTTTGTTATTAGCAACTTCAGCAAACGAAGGCTGCACACACAATCACATCGCCAGCACCGATCCGTCATTGGCGAACTCGGCGAACTCGGCGTGTAGCCCCAGAACGATTTAACCGGCTCGTAGATCACTTGCTTCCCAACGGTAGTGTGGTATTCTGCGGGCATCTATGGCTTAGAAGGTAATATAAGAGTTTATACCATATGGTACATAGTAAAAGAATCTATAATAGAACCTTTACGTAGTATTACCAGACTGATACATATGTATTCTATGAGTCACTAATATGGCAATGTAAACATCGTCATCATAATGTGACAACATAAACACTTAACAAAGGTTATATATAATATAGGATACCAATAATAACAAACTTTATTAAAATCTTTGATTAAAGAACCTTTAATCTACCTCTAATCTTAGCCACTCTTATTTAAAAAAGTGTAAATTCTCACCTCGCCAATCACCTGTATTCTATTAAACTCCAATCAATATAAAATCACTTCAACTGTAAACTAATAAATACTCACTAAACATACTTAGTATTAGGTTCAAATTCCCTTCCACTTTTATACAATTACAAATACATATATATATACCTAATATAATATAAATATTAAACCCGTTAACACTTTTCAGTTGCCTACTATCACATTCATAATAACATATAAACTTTCTACAACTCACGAGGCCTGTCCTTCAACTAGCACCCTACCATTAACTTTATCTATTTATTTTAACCTACGCTTATTCCTATACACCTGCTTATATAACTATTAACCTTACTTTCTGCAAATCCCTACTATACCAAAGTCTTATACTTCAAACCTCTATTATCCAGATTTTATACCCGCCCACCTATATATAAATATATATATATCATAAGTATAATAAATGACCACTCCTATAGTATACTATATAAGTTATACTTAGGTACATACTCCTCAAAACCCTACTTTCCAGCCTTATAAAAACTATATATATATTATATAATATAATATAATAATAATCAAGATAAATATAATATTATAAATTAAAATAAGTAAAAATATATAATATATAATATATATCTATATATTATATTATTGAAGTATTTTCTTATTAGTTTTGAATTGCAGTTTGTAGATCTTGGTATTGGTAGAGAGATTATTTGTGCAAGGCTGTGTGTGAAAATGAAGGGTTTGAAAGTAAACGTTAGATTAAGAGTAAGGTTATGGCTGTGAGTTGTGAGTGGTTAGACCTCGGTGTGAAGTTATGCTAGATTGAAAGCAGCTGGAACAACTGGAACAAGTGAGTTTAAATATTTAGGGTATATATAGTTGGACGAAAAGGAACGGTATGATGCGAAAGGTTTAGTTAGGAAAGTTACTGAGTGAATTGCAATGGAAGAGTGCGGCTGTGCAATTAAAAGTCCTTGGTGGATGTAAAGAGACTAAAGTCTTGAGTGCGATAGGGTCTTACATGAAGGGTATGTTTGAAATTACCTTGTGTTTAATGATGTAGTGAAGATCTATTGGTCTGGTATAAAAGCACCGCGTAGTATAGATTCTTAAAGATTAACATATAATAATGATATATATATATTATATAATATATAAAGATTAATGATATAGATACTGCTGGTGCAGTAAGTGGAACAATCTTAGAGGTCACGCGTGTTAGGTGTGGAGTAGAATTGATAAAGAATGAGGATTAATATAGAACGTATTACAGAGTTGAGATATCTATTAAAGATAATTATTATAAATGAACTGAATATTGTGTGAGAGAGGAATATCAGAATGGGAAACATAAAATATAGAATGAGAGAATAACATGAACAGCTTACGTTGAGGCAATTCGGTTCATAGGTTATGGTAGATGAATTGATGGACATGATAAGTCGAGTTGGTTAAGCGGTAAGATGTAGATTTATTAATAGTGTATGAGTGTTAGTTGGGTAAATCGAACAATGGGTCCGTCTCTGGTACCGTGAAGTAGTCAGTACTGTGTGAGATTTATTCTGACTGCGTAGCGATAGTATTTCACTTAATAGTAAAAAGGGAAAGGTAAGGTACATGAGGGCTTCGTTTTCGAAAATTTCTGTCTAACTATTCATTCTATCTACTTATCTGTTTCATATACGGTGCATGTTCGCAGCCTTTTTACTCACCCCTTCTTGCGCTGAAAAAAGGTAGGGTTTTGATTGACCTATAATATATTGTTAAACTATATATATTAACGAATATTACTATATTATACGGATACCTCTTGATAATATATTATATAATAAATTAATATGATTAAAAATAAGTAATCATCATAGTAAAAAAAAAATAAAAAGTCGATATGCATAAATAATTTAAAATCAATTTGTCGAGATTATTTCCGTAATAAAACGAAGCAGAATAATAAGAAAAAAAGTATATATAGTATATATGTAGTGTAGCAAATAATGAATACTAATTATTAAAGAGCAAACCATAAGGTAAATGATTCTAATTATATCAAAAGATGGAATACTAATGTCAAAATTAATGACTATATATAATTATATATAGTATATAATGAATAGAAAGGGTTCAATATTCATATAAATAGAAAAATAAAGGGATTCTGTTGTTATAAAGGGAAAATAAAGTCAGAATTAAGGGGTTCTACCTTATAACGTAGGAAAATGATAAAAAGAAATATAAAAATTAAAATAATTGGTCAACAAATTAAAAATTGTCCAAAAGTATGTAAGCTAAGAGTCACCCAAAGCATATGTACCATAAGTACAAAAGGACTACAAGTACTTAATAGTAACAAGTTGACATAGATACACATGGTTTTAATATGAAACTTGCAAGTACAAGTACTCTCAAAAAGAAATGGTAGTCTGAATAAAGTTACAAAGTACTTGTTACTTTAATATACGACCAAGCCTGTAATAATTACATTAAATAATTTAACTATATATATATTAATTTAATATTATATAATTATAAAAGATATATAAATATTAGTAATATATATATATATATATAAAATATAGAAATATATTAGATATTATAATATATTATAAAGTATAAATTAAATATAATATTAATATATATATATTATTATATTATATATATATTATTAGATATATATATAATATATATATAATATTAATATAATATATATTAATATATTATAATATAATATAATCATTATCTATTATTGTTTTATTATTATAATAAATATATATATTATGATAATATATATATTATAGAAAGATAATTAATATAATTAAATATATGAAATGAATTATATAAAATTAATTTATATATATATTCAATATTTAAAATTAATATAGTATAATAATAAGATATTGTTAGTTATTTTGTTATTTATTCTTAGAATTAATATGAATATAGTAAGATCTATATATATATATATCATTTAGCGGTACCAGTATAATAATATTATAGTCATTTTTAAAATATATATTAATTACATGATTTTCAATATAAATGTTATATATATTAGAATACGTAATTTGAGTGAAAGTCTTAGATTGTAATGAATGGCATTTACTATCAGAATGAGGTGAATTAAAGGAATTCCGGCTACGGTTCAGCCACTTACTCCGATATATATCCCCATAAAATATAGTTTATTACCCTTATA
>JABUQX010055178.1:0-21724 GCA_015478945.1 Trachelipus rathkii
GATGCTTCTTGGGTTGAATTAACAAAGTTCCATGATACACCTATCTGGTAAGTTAGCTCTCTTTGCCACCTACTGCGAAAATTTATTCCAGAGATTGGGGTACTTCAAACTAACTTTATCACGATGTGTGTCTTGGCTTTGTTGATCAATTTCGGAGTGGTATTCGCCACGGCAGCGCCTGCCTTACTCGGTAGCTTACCCGGAGCTTGCCGCATACGACTTTTTGCTATTTCTTCATGTGCAAGCAGGCGTTTCGTTGCTGCGCTCGCGTGGTTAAAACCTACTAAGCGCGGACAGTATTAGCAGCATCAGCATCAGCATCAGCAGCAGCAGCAGCAGCGTTTTAGTAGAGGAAACGGTTCAGACGCAGTGGGACGTTTGACTGAGAAAGGAAGGCTACCATCGGACTGAGATTGTAAAAAGAGGGTTGGAATGTCCTCCGAGTCCCAATAAGATCGATCATAGCGATCGGTATGAGCGCTCGGGTCGAGTATCCTCCTTCGTATCTCAATGCCTTTGCATTCGCTTGAGTTCTCGGGTCTTATGCTCTCTTTCAGTCACACCTGACTAAATCGTGCTAGTACCCTGTATTTTGCTGGGCTTGGGAACGGGGATCAAAGGACTGTTTGTTACGGTGCGCTACGGAAAATCCTATCCACGATTTTCCTATACGGGCGCGACTGTGCATCATCCTTCCTCGTTACTCAGGTCTTGCGCATTTATGGGGGGCCGTCGGGTGTGCTGATCGCGCGGAGTTCTCGTGGAATCTACTGCTACTGCTGCTTACGGTTCAGACGCAGTGGGACGTTTGACTGAGAAAGGAAGGCTACCATCGGACTGAGATTGTAAAAAGAGGGTTGGAATGTCCTCCGAGTCCCAATAAGATCGATCATAGCGATCGGTATGAGCGCTCGGGTCGAGTATCCTCCTTCGTATCTCAATGCCTTTGCATTCGCTTGAGTTCTCGGGTCTTATGCTCTCTTTCAGTCACACCTGACTAAATCGTGCTAGTACCCTGTATTTTGCTGGGCTTGGGAACGGGGATCAAAGGACTGTTTGTTACGGTGCGCTACGGAAAATCCTGTCCACGATTTTCCTATACGGACGCGACTGTGCATCATCCTTCCTCGTTACTCAGGTCTTGCGCATTTATGGGGGGCCGTTGGGTGTGCTGATCGCGCGGAGTTCTCGTTTGAATTTTTTTTTTAAAGCTGCTGTTGTTGTTGTTTCTGCTGCTGCTACTACTGTTCGTGAGAGAGCTACAGATACGTGCGAGGTTGACGAGGAGAACACCGAGAGTAAAGTTACAAGTATAACGTCTGGGTAAGAATAGTGGTGTGGATCGACGGTCGTCAGAAGAGTTCGCAAACATAAATGCGGTGCCGGACGGCGACTTGGTATCTCATCCGAATTCCCCCACGACAAACATACCTGATGACTATATGGTTTGAGTGCTTGGTGTTCTCCTGCCGGTCCCAATCTCGTTATAGTGGCCCCTGGCTCACGGGGACGGCGATACAAGGGTATTTTCCCATAACGCTACTTCCTTGGCTGTTAATCAATTGGGTTAAGTCCCGAAAGTACTAACAGGGGGCAAAAGGAAGCTAGCGGGACTGGGTGCCCTCGCCCTCTTCGAGTGTTATGTCGCTATGCGGGTGCGGGCGGATTATTGCCTCGCATTTTTATCTGAAGCTTTCGGGTTTGCCGACTATAGCGCGAACAGTAGTAATTTCAATAGCTGTCTCAGTAGTATGTAGTAGTAGAAGATACGGTTCAGACGCAGTGGGACGTTTGACTGAGAAAGGAAGGCTACCATCGGACTGAGATTGTAAAAAGAGGGTGTGCCATGTCCTCCGAGTCCCAATATTATCGATCATAGCGATCGGTCTGAGGGTCCGGGTCGAGTATCCCATCCTCGTATCTCAATGCCTTTGCATTCGCTTGAGTTCTCGGGTCTTGCGCTCTCTTTCGGTCACACCTGACAAAATCGTGCTAGTACCCTGTAAATGCTGGGCTTGGGAACGGGGACCAAAGGACTGTTTGTTACGGCGCGCTACGGGCGCGACTGTGCATCATCCTTCCTCGTTACTCAGGTCTTGCGCATTTATGGGGGGCCGTCGGGTGTGCTGATCGCGCGGAGTTCTCGTGGAATCCACTACTACTACTGCTGCTGCTTCCGCTGTTGGTGCTACTACTGTTCGTAGGAACTTGGGATATGTAAGGCTTCTTGGCAATGACACAGTGGGAGAAAGTTGAGGGAAATGTAGAGATACAACGGTCTGATGTGATGTGGTGGCGAGTATCGACGGTCGTCAGAAAGCGTTCGCAAACATAAATGCGGTGCCGGACGGCGACTTGACATCTCGTTTAGCGTGATCCGTTGGACCGTATCGGTTGCCCCGGGGAGTATCCGAAATCGTTGTCCAAGAAGTCTTCCGTGGAACGATCAACTGTCGGTCATCGTGGCCACTGACTCACGAGGACGGTGATCCAGGGTTCTCCAGAGCGCTACCTACCTTCTGTTAGTCAAGTAGGTGAATTCTCGAAAGTACTAACAGAGTTGCCAAAAGGAAGGTAGCGTGTATGGGTTCCCTCGCCTTACTCGAGTGTATTGGTCGCGGTGATGGTCTGGTTGCGTATCCCGGGGTTTCGTTTTATCCCAAGTTTCGAGCTGAAGCTGCCGTGTTCGTGTTTTGCTTCCTTTGTTTCGCTTACCGCAAATAAAGTTGGCAAAATCCGAGCGGTAGCGGGAGTTGGTATTATTAATCGCGCGAGCAGCTTTAATATTATTATTATTAGCAGCAGCGATGCGCTTGCTTGTGCGAGGCCTCAAAAAGGATGACAAAAATAAATACTCGAAGAATGATGCTTCGGGGGTGCCCAGACGGAGGGGGACCTACCTGGTTGATCCTGCCAGTAGTCATATGCTTGTCACAAAGATTAAGCCATGCATGTCTGAGTACCTGCCGACCTTAGGCGAAACCGCGAATGGCTCATTAAATCAGTCACGATTTACGGGATTTTGTGAAATCCTTACTCGGATAACTGTGGTAATTCTAGAGCTAATACGTGCAACTAGTCTCCGACCCCGACCTTGCCTCGCGCTCGGTCGGGGGAAGGGCGCATTTGTTAGAACCAAAAACCGGGTGGACAGTCGGGTTGCGGCAATCTGCTGCTGCTGTTCGCTGACTGCCTTTCTCAGTTTCTAACTGTGGGGCAGCCTCAGCAGCAGCAGCACAGCATTCGTCCTCCTCGTCCATTCCTCTTCGGTTATGTGGTGACTCCGGATATTTCTACAGCCGAGCGCTGAGGCCTTTGTGCCGGCGCCGGATCCCACGAGTGTCTGCCTTATCAGCTTTCGATTGTAGGTTATTCGCCTACAATGGCTGTAACGGGTAACGGGGAATCAGGGTTCGATTCCGGAGAGGGAGCCTGAGAAACGGCTACCACATCTAAGGAAGGCAGCAGGCACGCAAATTACCCAATCCCGGCAAGGGGAGGTAGTGACGCGAAATAACGATGCGGGACTCTTCCGAGGCCTCGCAATCGGAATGAGTTCGATGTAAAGAAATGGACGAGGATCCATTGGAGGGCAAGTCTGGTGCCAGCAGCCGCGGTAATTCCAGCTCCAATAGCGTATATTAAAGTTGTTGCGGTTAAAAAGCTCGTAGTTGGATTTCTGATGCGGACCGGAAGCCCACCCAAGGCGCGCTACTCGTCTACGGGGAGCTGCGTCCCGAAGTGGTTCTTCCCGTGTCCCTCGGCAAAGGGCCGTTTGGTGTACGCTTCTTCGGTTTGTGGCAAGGGTGCCGAGTTTTTAGAGGCGCAGTCCAACAACCTCTTTCCCGGCTTCAGGGGTCGTCGTACGCGTCTCTCGCAGGCGGCGTCGACGCGTTGGTGTTTTCTGTGTCGCTGTTGAGCAAGCCGGGTTTAGCGAGGGTCGAGCACGTAGAGATATCCTTCGGCTTTCCCCTGAGCGAATCCCGTTGGCGCTGTTAGCTCGTAGCGTGGCATTATTTCGAGAGCGGTGTTTCTCTTATCCTTCCCTGGATAGAGTTTCGGGTTTGCATCCGCTGCAACGGAACAGGCGTTCGCCTCTCCCCCGTAAACCCTCTCATTCGTCCGTTGTCTCGCTCGTCCTCCCGAGTTCTTCTTGAGCGCTTCCGTACAACCAAACCGATTCGCTTACGCCGTCTTCTTTTAGTAGACGGGTCGGCTTCTCGGGCGGAGTGTGTTCGAGCTGCTCGGGTGCGACACCAAACGCAAAAGTAGCGATGACAGCGGCGGGTGATGGTTCGGGTGGACGCGACTCGCGCTGCTGTTTGTAGAGTTGTTCTCCCGGCTCTAAAAGGGGATCGGTTCGCAGATCCCGCGATACAAACTCGTGTATTTGTCCCGCTGCAAGCGCACGTCAATGATACGGGTGCCACTCGATGAAAGGGGTTTGCAAATTAACGTAGGTTTCTCTACCGGCCTCACCGCACCGTGCTTGTGGCGATTACAGGGCACTACGCGCTCTTCGTCGTTTCTTCGGAGGCGCCTCTGCGGCGGTTTCGCCCCGGCTGTTCGGGTAAATGCTGCTGTTGCTGTCCTCTATTTTTCGGTTTTGCCCCTGCGCCTCAATTCCGTTACAACGCGTATTTCCTCTCGGTTTCCCGCGTCGTAGGGAACGATGAAAAACGGGAAGGTTTAAGGCCCTTCGGATGTATGTCGCATTTGCTCTTTCGTGGCGGGTCAGCGTACCCGGTGGATCCCTGCCGGCTCCGTGTTTAGAACAGTCGTCGGTTTCTCGCGGGGTGCTCTTCACCGAGTGTCCCGCGTGGCCGACAAGTTCACTTTGAAAAAATTAGAGTGCTCAGAGCGGGCTAAAATATTTATAATCTATGACTTTAACTTTATTTCTTGATGCATGTTCATTATGTAAAGTACTTAGATATTTAGTGGGGCTGATCATCCTCATTGATGACCATCCCTGATCTTATAATATAAATGCGTTTAATATTTCAATTGTAAATGTTAATGTTTTTGTTCGTTTTGAGAGTTAAATAGAAGTAAGTTTAGTGATTGACAGATACAATGGGAATGAAAAACTTTTTTAAGCTATTTTTTTTATTTGAAGAGAATGTTCATTGCAAACAGATTTCTCTGGCTTTGTTATGAAGAATGGGAATGAGCCTGTCCAGAATAAATGTAAATGAAAGAACTAAAGGAGAGGAAGTGTCACACATATCCATCCGGGATTAGTCCATAGGATTTTTTGCATCATGGGTCGAAAATAGTGGCGCGACATATATTAAAAAAAATTTTCTGTGCGTTCCCGCAGCAAGGGCGTTAGGATAGGTATTAAGAGTTAAGGTTTAGTTTAGTGAAGTTACTTAAAGATATAGTTGCATTGTGTTAGGTTCGTGATGGAACTATTAATCTACAGATTTCTTTTGTTTTTTTTCCTCGTAACCATTTTCTTGGTATACGGCTTCAATGATTACCAATCTTTAAAAAGTGGATTCCAGATGTCTACTTCAAAAATTTACGAGTTTCTGTAAATAAATTTGATTTATGCAACCCTATTAGATTGTCTTAGGTTACTGGCATTTTCGCTCACCGCTTGCACTCACGAAATACTATAATCCCAATCTCTATGAAAATGACTCACTAAGACTTAATCATAACGTAGAACATCTAAAGGAATAAGAAAGATTGTCGATAAGATAACTTTGTGTTTTTAATTTTTGATATAAGGATTTTTATTTCTTCGTCAGGGCTTTGAGCGTGATTTTTTATTATAATATAGAATATAATTTATCTCTTTATTTAATACATTTGTCTAATTTGTTTTATTACGTCTTTTTTAGGTAAAATTGTTTTTTTTTTTCAAACTAAATTATCCTAATTAAATTAATAATATTACTAATAATAATGGCACAGTATTTATTATTCATATAGATATTTAACCATAATAATGTTATAAAGAAAGAAAAGTATAGATGTCACCCAAGAACTATTTGATTTTGGCAGGCGCCTAAGTAAATGTTTATTAGTCTCTAAACGTAAGCAGAAATGATGTTCGATATTAACTCTATAATTCAAATTATGATAGTAATATTTTTCTTTCTACAATATAATTTTACAGGGGTCTAGCAACACTTCTTTGTATAAATAAGTTAATGAGCAATTAAAACTATAGTTACGTAATTGCGAACCATTTGGGATTATTTTAATTTAAGTGTACTGCTAGAAATTAATTAATTACATTGTAAATGTTAGGCTAGGGTTTATTTATTATTTTTCTTTTCTTTATATCACTTATTTTTTTGTTGACTTGGGTTATTTAAAAATATATTTACATTCTTTGAGGTTTTTATGATATAGTGGATTATTAAAAAGAGATAAATGCTTGAGAGAATACTGATGTAAACCTTAACTATTCTTCTTATCCACCTTGTGTGAAGTCCTGTGCTCACTTTGGGGGAATTCGATTCCGCTGCTTTTTTTGATGAAATTAGGGATAGAGTTCTAATGCTTTGAAGTTTAATAAACTCTAGTCCCTATACATTCCGTAGGATCCTGTGATTGACAGCTTTAAGCAGGTACTTTCAAGGCGTTGGGCACTAATCCTTTGGAGACTATAGAAAGTACGTTACTATAATGTTAGGTAAGGAGCCGAAAGGTTACTTCTAACATATAACTGAACGGTCATAGAGTAGATAATATTTGTTTCGGTTCCAATGCAATAATAGAGGGATAAACAAAGTCGAGACATGAAATTTTTAGGGTGGTGGTTGAGAATAATTGATGTATCCTATTTATCTTTAAGCCGTACGTGGTAGTGCCTCACAAGTTCCTCAGGCACTTAATATTCTGTGGAACTTACGAACTATCAAGGATGGTATAAATTTCAGACCTAGGAGCTGTATTTTTTCGCTTGTAAATGGAGATCTTGTGACAATCCGTATTTCCCGACGTCGTCCGGCTACGTGTTCTAGGGGAGATGTTCTCGAGTCTGGGATTACATAACTCTCTCTGTCCGCAGCTAAAGCTGGTCGGTGCGTGGGTTGGAAAGAAGCGAGTCACTATAGAACATGTCTTTTTTATGTAATCTTCTTGGTTTTGATGTTCAAAATAAAGAAATGGTATTTAACTCACTAGTTAAGTTGCAATACATTACATTAAAATCGCTTTAATTTATTTACGCTTTTCTAATCTTCTGTCCTGCCTATTTTTGTTCGTGGTAGGTGAATTGTATCAATGTGCAGTCAGCCAACAGCCACCGTCTGCATTTATGAACATCTTATACTACCACAAACATCTCAACTTTTTCTCATTTAGCTAGACAATTCACTCACAAATAGCATATTCCTTTTGTTCCTTCCCGAACCTTTTGTTTTACTGACTCCATTATATATGGTCTACCCTGCTCAGAATCGCTCTGCTATTCTACGGTCTTGATATTATTGTTTATTCTTTTTCGTGATACTCCTCAGGATTGAGTTGCTGTGAGGGTGTAGCCAAGCACCCAACTTGATGAGAGAGGGGATGATGGATATTAACCTCGCGCGCACTACCAGAGTAGAGGTATAAGTCTCTATAAGACATCATTGAGAGTTGATACGTGGGCCCATTCCGAATCCCAGTATTTTTTTTTTTTAAGCTAATGAGATAGTAAGATAACAGATAAATAAGAATCAAAATAGACATATGTTGATCTAGAATTATATATTGTATAAAATTTGCGATATTCACGAATTAAACCCTTTTTGAGGAATTCACGATGAAACATCACAATCTAATAACCGGGGAGTATTGTTAGACATGGTTTATTACATATCTAAGTTTGATAGTGTCTTAGAAGATCACTTGACAAATTCTAATGTGGCAAAAAATACCTCAAAAACTATTCAAAATGACCTTTTAGACTGTATGTATCATGTTTATATCGACGAAATAAAATCAGAAATTAATGATGTCAGTTTTGTATCCATACAAGCAGATGAAACGACCGATATCACTTGCCTTTCACAGTTTGTGATTATTTTGCGCTATTCTAGAAATTCTCAACCTGTCGAAAGATTTTTAAGTTTTGTTAATATTCATAATAGAACAGCTACCGGACTAACAAGTGTTCTGAAAGAAGAATTAAAATCTTTTAACTTAACCAACAAGTTAATTGCACAAGCCTATGACGGAGCAGCTGTTATGAGCGGGTCCCACAACGGTGTACAAGTGCAGATGAAAGAGTACTACCCTTACGCCCATTATGTTCATTGTTACGCACACAAATTAAATTTAATTTTGAAAAAGGTTTGCTCATCAAATAAAAGGATAAAAATATTTTTTGCTAATCTGAGTGGATTTGGTGCGTTTTTCACGAATTCACCTAAACGTAACGATATGCTTCAAAAAGTTTGTAATGTTCACATTCCAAAGATTTGTCAAACCAGATGGAATTTTCATTCTAAAATCGTAAATTGCATAAAAGAAAACAAGAAACAACTGTTGGAATGTTTTAAAAGGATTCAGAATGAAGACTGTTGGGACGATAAAAGCATTCGTGAATCAGTAGGCTTTGAAAGATTATTGGAAGACTACGAGTTTAATTTCTTTCTGTCTTTTTTTTATGAAACGTTGAAACATACAGATATTTTATACAACGTTTTACAGTCCAATAAATCAAATAATATTACAGTTGAAGATGCTTTGAAACATTTTGAATCTTCAATTACTACAATACGGCACAATATAGCAAAATTTCTTATTTCAGGGGATGATAGTGAAGTTTTAGAAGTTCCATTAAAAAGACTTAAAAAATGCAGTGTAGTTACTGATACCTTAAAAACGGATGCGACAAAGGCTTGTAACCAAATAATTACAGAAATAAATGAAAGATTTAAAAATTTTGAGTTGTTTCGCTCATATATTGTTGTCGACCCGAAGCAATTTAATTCTCATAAGCAGTGTTTTCCATCTGATCACATTCAAACTATTGCAAATAATTATCCTATGCTACATAAAGAGAGACTAATTTCCGAGTTAGCTGTTATGTATGATAATGAAACCTTTAGTTCCATCACAAATGTTAATGGCTTGTATAAATTTTTGGACGATAATGGTTTATGCGATGCTTTTTCAGAGGCCGCAAAATTAATAGAAATCGTTTTAGTGACGCCCGTGTCGACTGCCGATTCTGAACGTAGTTTCAGTACTTTAAAGCGCATTAAAACCCTTCTTAGAAACACAACATCACAAGATAGATTAAACGCACTTGCAGTGCTATCAATACAAAAAGACTTTATAGAGGAGATTCCTCAATTCAACACAAAAGTGATTGAAAAATTTGCCCAAATAAAGAACAGAAGGGCAAACTATTTATACAAATAAACCAATTTTAAAGGTAAGTTTTTTTTAAAATGCGTTTAAAATTACAAGGTAATATTTTTTTATTTAATAGTAAGTATTGTGTTGACTTTTTAAATTAGACAAAGTAATATTTTTCTTTAATTTAATTAGAGTAGATCTAGCCTATATAGTATATATATATTATATATTATATATATATATATATATAATACGTATATTATACTATAATATATATATATATATATAGTTATATATATATATAAATTATTATATAAAATATATATATTATATATATATATATATATATATATATATATATATATATTATAAATATATATAGTATATATATATTATATATATATATACATATATTATATATATAATATATTATAATATATTATATAGAGTGGGCGAGTGGTATACACATTGCAGTTATATATATTAAATATAATATATATATATATATATATATATATATATATATTATATATTATATATATATATTATATAATTACAATTATTTATATATATATATATATATATATATAGTATATATATATATATATATATTTATATATAATATATATATATATATATATATATAATATATATATATATATATATTATATATATATATATCAAAAACAGACCAAGGCCCACCATTTTATTTCATGCACACCACGAGCCGGCCACTGTGGTATATATAATAGCGAGGTTTATTGTATGTCTCATTATATATATATATATATATATATATATTATATATACTATATATATATATAATATAGTATATATATATAAATATATATTATATATATATATATATATATATATAAAGTTAATTAACGTGGTTTTTTACTTCAAATTAAATTTCATTTTTCAATTAAACTTTTAAATTATGCCGTTAAAAATATTCGCTTATGTCCCCATTAAAACAGTTATTTTTTGGGGTAGGTAAGTCGAGTTTGTTGGTTGTCGAGTTGTGTCGGAAGTTGTTCTGTGCTCCGCATAATGATTCAGAAGTTTTTAGATTGCTCAGATTGGGGGGTGAAAGTTGTCCGTTATATTTTTTAATTTACGGGTAGAAAATTCTTTTTTAACTTTTTACTTCTTAGGTCTTTGCTTGTACTTTATCAATTTTTATATTATATATTTAACGAGGTGTAAGTACAAATAGGTATTTAATTTTTTAGTTTCTTTTATATAAAAAGAAATAATTAATATGGTTATTTTCTCTTTTTCAAAACCCTTTATCATCCTCCTCCTAAACTCCTTTCCAGCTCATCTATGCCTAATATTGTAATTTCTTTAAAATATGTTATTTTTGCTCTCTTTGAGTTTAAAATTAAACAGGTCATGATGATATCCCTCCTGTAGTTTTTAAACTTATACTTCTGAGCTTACACCCTGACCTGATAAACCGCTTGGTTTCTCTCTTTCTATTAGTACCCTCATTTCCCGCTGGAGGCCTGCAATTATTCAACCTGTGATGAAAATGAGGGACCCCTCTAAACTCCATAACTATCGTGTTGACGCTTTAATCTCCATTCTTTCCAAAGTTTTCGAATCTATCCCCAACAGGAAAATTTGATAGCATCTTAGTTGTTTTAATCGTATTTTTGAACCTGATCGTCAGAATAGCTTTCATAAGAAACGCTCAACTAGTACTCTTCTTTCTATTTTCTTTAGCTCTTGGTCCTCTACTCTCCGGGATTCTGGTGAATCTTTTGCTGTGGCGCTAGACATACCGCAAGCCTTCGACAGAGTCTTAAGAACAGCTTGATTTTCAAACTTGCCTCTTTTAGTAACTAGCTCACTCTTTCTGATATCATTTCTGGTGGTTCAATAGCAGCAGTTCTAGAAGACCACCATTAACTCTTAAATCTAATAATAGTGGTGTTCCTTAGGGTTCTGTCCTATCCGTAACTATTTCATCTTTTCATTAATGATCTTCTATCTATTGTTTCATCTTTCCACTCTTGAATTGACGATTCCACTCCTTATTACTCATTTCACTTTGAAAAATATAAATAGCAGCCGCTGCGAGAGAGGCCTTGGAGCAACATACTTCCGATCTTTCTCGCATTTCTAATTGGCAGTTAAATATATTGAAACATATTGAAACATTGAAACATATCTTTATATACACTCTCATATTTCTTTAGTGAGTATATTCTATATCATGAGTTCTCTATCTCCACTTACTATTTACATAAATAATCAATACATTCTCAAATATTTCCTACGATCGAGGTCAACTAGTGACATATATACATTTCCTTCTAACTGAAATTTATTATGAGGTCTTCAATTCGCAATTAGTGAGAACCTATAATAATTGGAGGATGTTCATTAGTACGTGTGATGGCGCTTGACTAATATCTACAATACCTTATGTATGAGATAATTATATACTAGGGTTTTGGGCACTACTCATACTACAGTCTAATACGTATTATATACTCTATAGCTGTTCGCTTGTGGCGTTATTGGGCTATGCTCTCTCTTCTTCTACATCTCTTGAGTCGTGTAATGTAACGTGGTTCATGTTGTTTTCTTTCTCGTGGAGTGCCCGCTGCTACCAATTTATATATCAGCACATTCGACTCTAGTAATGGAGAAATGCTCGAAACTTCCTTACGCTACACTTTCCACTGTGTGAGTGTGAGTAGTAGCTTATACCGCAAGAAGGTCTTATACATTATTGCTAAATATCGCGATATAACGGTGTATGTCCATATAAATTTCCATATTTCTAATTTCTAAAATCAAGTATATTTTATCACAGTTTAGTACTGTGTAAAAGTTATCGCAATTCGTCTTTTTTCTATTAATTTCTCTTTTTTATTAATATGAATCTCAGTTTGATGCTATTATTTTGTTCTTTTAACCTCTCACTACTACTTCTACTATCAATATTCATAATACCTGTGCTCTACACTTTCATTATGTTTACTCTCCATATGGCTGTCTCACATTTATTCTTTCTATATTTAAAATATGACTCAGAAACTTTACTCGGTGCTATAATTCTTGTCGATCTCGGAGTAGCTAGGCCATTTACCCCCGAGTTGGAGGTCCACCACCTACCGTGATCAGAATCCTATTAAGTAATAATTCAACGCCTCCTTGAAAAAATCACTCTAAGCTACATCTAAATAACATCTCTCACTTTTCAAAATAATCACACTATCTACCCAACTTTCTATTTTTCCTTCGACGGCTCTAATCAGTCTCCTCCTGTGATAACAACATTAATTATAACATTATCTCTAGGTATCTAACATAAACAATAAATTTATCATATAAATAAAAATTGCCACATATTTTCAATGGTATTGATTAAGTGATGTGAGCTCCATATAAATAGACTATGGGTAAGTTATATCTGAGTTATCAGTAGTTATAGGAGAAATATTAATTTTTCTCACCTCTACTCATGCACAGCTAACTCACAGTTGTATAGGGTACCTTAATTAATTTAGTCATCTATATTGTATGGAGTATATTAGGTTTATTCCTTTTGGGTGCATATGGCTCCACTCCTTCTATTGGTAGGGTTTGAGTCTAAATAAGATTAATAAATACTAGTTTATCTAACTCTCTTGACTACTATTTTACTATGAGTTAGACGTTGGCGCACTATCTATTCTTTTATTACTGTATTTGTATTACAGCTGGTTAAGATGCATATAGAGAGAAGAGTTGAGGCCATACTCACGAGTGCTCACACACCTACATTGAGTCGCCCCTCGCAAAAAGGAGTGCCTTTGCCTCACTAGATTTAGAGTATATATATGCATTGTAGTATATATTAGAAGAACCCATGAATTCGGTTACGTCTCCGGATGTGGTTGACACCAATCTTTCTTTCCTTGCCTAACTTCTGTTATTTCTTGTGGATACCATCCCTTGGCATAGTAGTCGCTTCATTCTACAGTTAATTAAGAGAGAAAGAAATGCCATATTTCATCGGAATCTCCTCCGGGAGTCTTCGTATTATAGTTTCCTAATGTTTTTTTGAATGTTTTATATGTTCAGCGCCCCTCATTAGAGAGTAGGCGACCGTGAGTGGTAGTTTAAACCTGTAGAAGGGAAATAGAAAAATAAGAAAAAAAAAAAGAAAAAATATAAAAAAAAAAAATCTTTCAAGATTTTTTCAAAACGCAAATTATAAGGAGCTTTTCTTGCTTCATAATTTCATTCTTTTCAATATTGAAAGTAAACACCCTAGTCCCATCGAATAATGAGTGCAAATTTTCCATTGCAGAGTTTAATAATAATAATGGAACTATTTAATCACAGTTCCCGATTGGAGATTGTTAAAGGATTTTAGCTTCTATCATCATTCAAACTTTAAGTTTCTTGATTTTCGTGGAAAGCTTGGCTCTACGAGAATACCGTCCTGACTCGAAAACAGTGTTTCTTTCAGACAGTAAGAGAGGAAAAACTAGCAGAATTGGCTTTATGAGTTGTTCATCACAGCTTACAACACATATAGGAAGAATCGGTTGAGTCATCAGCAAATGTGCAGTTTGTGTGAAATCGATAATCAAATTCTTTATTTTACATTCGCAAAACTCTGTGTGTTTTTTTTAAGAAAATGCTATGGGAAAATTCAAACTTTGATATTTCTTTAGTTATTACAAGTATATATATTATAATATTAATATATATATATATATAATATATATATATATATTAATATATATATATATAATATATATATTTAATATAATATTATATCTATTATTATTATATTATATATATATATATAATATTATTAAATAATATATATATATATATTATATATATTATATATATATTATATATTAATATATATTAATTATAATATATAATAATATATAATATATAATATATATATTATATATATATATATAATATATACTATATATAGTAATATATATTTAATTAATATATATATAATATATTAACTATATATATATATAATATATATATATATATATATATATTATATATATATATAGTATTGTCAATAATTGATTAAAATATTATATAAGATATAGAATTAATTTAATTTAAGAAAAATATTTTATTAAAAACGATTTTGAAATTGTTCAAATATGTTAGTTGAGAGCAAAACATTACTAAAAATTGGAAATCATAGAAAACAAAATATCAGGTCAACTTGTGTCTAAAGAATATTTATATTTTCAATTCTTTTAAGTATTAAATTTGGGTTATATATGATTATTATTATTATCTCTCTCTCTCTCTCTCTCTCTCTCTCTCTCTCTCTTCTCTCTCTCTCTCTCTCTCCTCTCTCTCTCCCTCTCCTCTCATCTCTCTCTCTCCATCCCTCATTGTCTCTCTCTCTCCTTCTCTCTCTCTCTACTCAGATGAAAACAACTCGGTTGCAGGTCAGCGAGAAAAATTATTGTGCATTTGAAATTAATCTACTTGATAGGAAGGCATCGAACTTCACAAAACCGGCTGATAATTCGCCTTCGCAGATCTTTCCTCAACGGGCTGGAAATACGCCTTTGCAGATGGTTCGTCAATCGGCTGGTAATTCGCCTTCGCAAATGGCTCCTCAACCGACTGGTAAATCGTCTTTTCAGATGATTCCTCAATCGAATGATGATTCGCCTTCACAAAAGGTCACTTCATCTACTGAACAACAGGAGCAAGCTTTAGTGTCTAGACGTAACCCAGTGCGTAGGATGTTTTCAGTGATTGATGAAGTGAATTTAATTTATAATAGTGATTAAAGTGCTCCGCTTTTAGGGTGCGAAGTGTATGTAGTATTGTCCAATAATTGATTAAAATATTATATAAGAAATAACAATGAATTATAAAAATATTTTTTTAAAAACGTTTTAAATTGCTCAAATAGGCCTATGTTAGTTAAGCGTAAAACATTATAAAAGGGAAATCATAGAAAACAAATTATCAGCACAACTTGTGTCTAAGGAATATTTATATTTTACAATTCTTTAAATCATATATTTGTGTTATATATGAATTTTACTTTTAATAGATGTTAGTATAAAAATATTTTATTGTCATATGTTTGTTTAAATGTTTTCTTTATAAAATTATTGTTCATATTATTTTAGCGTTGTTTTATTGTATCTAAAAGATTTTTTATAACTTTTCCGCCTCTCTCTCTCTCTCTCTCTCTCTCTCTCTCTCTCTCTCTCTCTCTCTCTCTCTCTCTCTCTCTCTCTCTCTCTCCTCAGATGAAAACCTAACGGTTGCAGGTCAGCGAAAAAATTAATATGCATTAGAAATTAATCTACTTGATAGGAAGGCATTGAACTTGTTAAATATATTCTGAATGTGAATTTAAAAAAATTACCAAAAACTGAAACTGTTTTAACACCTTACCATTAAAGAGATAACCATTACTAGTTGTAATGATGGTTCATTAGCTTCGATGTGCCAATCAAAGAGTTACCATACAACTTCCTGTTGGTGAAGAAGGCGGCTTCAACAGAGAAAGGTGAAATTCCAAGGACCTGTACATACTTTGGCCCCTCAACGTATAAACGAAGCCTAAACACGAGGAGCACTACAAAGAACTAACCACCAACTACTGCCCGTGCAGTGGAAGATAACAAGCGGAAGAGATAACTGCAAGCCCTGCCAGTGGAAGAAAAGGAGATAACTCGCAAACAATCCTGCCACTTCAGAATTGGCTCTCTTCTCCAATATAATATTATAGTATAAAGATAATATATTTATATACTTATCATATAATATACATACTCATTATATAATTATATATATAAAATTAGATTGAAGGTCACTCTAGAAAGAAGGATATGTTTGTCTTGGAATCCAAATGAATGGTATTGCTTAGCGCAATATCATACTCCTCGTTAGGTATAGTAATATTTAATAAAATAATAATCAATATAAAATATATTAATAATAATCAATTATGAGATAAATATAGGAGTCTATATATAATCTTAACCGCTTCTAAAAAAAAAATTCTGGAACTGCAATATATATAATATAATATATATATATTAATATAATTATATTAATAATATATAAGTGATATATATAGTATATATATATATTATTAATTATTATATATTATAATTATATTATATACAACACAAAAGCGTACAATCAACCACTTACTAATAGACCGCGTTGCCAAGGATTTCGAATCTATCTCTACTTAGGAGTCTTATGACTGCACACGATTATAAGATTATCCACGTATGCGCCACATAGGAGCCTTTGCATCTATATGTTTTATATGTAAGTATTAGATTATATTTAACTATTATTATATAATTATATTTTTTATCTATTATTATTATTATTTTTACTCATTGATTAGAGTATTATATATTATTTATTTTATTATTCATAATTATTATGTGTATTTAATTTGTATATGATATATATTAATTTATTATCTTATATTATTTATATAATATAATTAATCATATTTTAATCTTACACTTCTAATTCATGCTGACAATATTAGTTAATACATTAAACGAGACTGATATATTTTCATATATAGCTATATTATCAGATGTTACATAAATTTCGAGCATATTATATGATATATATTATATATATATATTATATCCAGATATATAATATTATTATATATATATAATATATTAGTGTATAAGAGAAGTAACCTCTTACTAAGATAGTATATATATATATATTATATAGTATAATATAATATTACTGTATTATATTTAATGTTAAACAAATACTAAATACTAATATATACTAATAATATTATATTATAGTTATTTATTAATATAATTAACTATTTATTAATATATAAAATAATTAACTACTATATATATTGGAATTATAAGGGTGATACACTTTATAAAAAGGGACTCTTTTAATCACTCTCTAATTACTACTATTATCTAGTATTATCCAATCATCATATCATCTCTCATCTCTATATATCTCTATCTAATTCATTCTACTACTAATTTTCATCTCATTCTATCTCTATCTATATACTCTCCTACTCAATTTACTTCATTCCACATCGTCTCTCTTCTCTCTACTTTACTGACAAGAAATAAAAACGAACATAGCGGTTACAGGTAGCTGGAAAATAATATATAAGTGACTATTGGAGTGAGAAGATCTATAATCTATCTTGTGAGTAATAATTGAGTAATAATATATATAATACTTATATATTTATAAATATAAGGTTGTTAATATTATACTATACTATATAGGGATTATATAATAGTATATTACTATCATTATCTCCATAGCGGCATGAATATATATTGGTATACCCTTATTAACGTCGAGTATATTTATAAATATATATAACTAATAACTAATATATTATATATATATCATAATAGTAGTATTCTATATATGTATAATATATATAATATATATATATATATATATAGATCTAAATACGGTATAGTAGTTATTGATATGATTATAATATATATATATATAATGATATATAACGTATATAATACATAATATACTATATAGTAGTATATATAATATATATATATATATATTATATTTATATATATATAATATATATAATAATATATAGTTATATATGTATATATATATATATATATATAGTATATGCATACTATATAGTATATTACTATCATAGCACGTATATATTAGTTATAATATAATAAAAAATAAAATTATAAATAAATATATTAGTTATTAATTAAGATAATAGGTGATTTAGTACGGGATGCTATAGCGTAATGATTATTATCATATAGTAAGTGCTATATATATATATATATAATTATATATATATATATATATATATCTATATATAATATATATATATATTATATTATATATATATGTATATATATATATATATATATATATCTATAAATATTATATATATATATATAATATATATATATATATATATATATATATATATATATATATATATATATATTATATATATATATATATGATATATGTAAATTTAAATAGATTAATAAACAAAAAGATAAAGATAAAGATACAGAAATTACTGAATTGAATTGAACAAATTAGAATCGGAAAGCAAAGGGGCTTCAAATTCTGCCTCAAAAATAACAAAAATATCTGAAATACAACATTCAGTCCAAAATACTGAGCAAATTCAAGAACACCTTCAGCAAGAAAATATTAAAAATGTTTTCGTGTTAAATAGCAGCGAAATACCAGATGGAAGTGAGAACGAGAATTGTTAATTAACTGTTATTAACACCATTGAGCTAAAATTAAAAATTAAAATACAACCCGGTGATATATCTGAAGTTTACAGACTTGGAAAAAAAACTCGGTAATGACGTCATGGATAAACGGTCACTTAGATTCAAAATCAATGCTGAAAATTTAAAAGCTAACATTTTCAAGGCTTGTGCTCCAGTGAAGTCAAAAAACACATTTGTAAACGAATTTCCAACCCCTCTCAAGAAGAAATTATTATTTAAATCACTTACTATTAAGAAGGATCATCCGCAGCTTATAAAAACCCGTTATATGAAAAATGGATATCTTTTTATTAAACGAAACTCACAGAGCGATGCAATAAAAATAAAAGACGAAAATGAACTAAATAACTATCTAATAAGCTGTAATATTTCCCCATCTGTTTAAAAACTGTGATTGTCAAATGCGTGTCGTTATTTGTTTGTTTGGACCCCTCTGTGGGAAATATTTCGGGTGGAAGTTTTTGAAGTGCGGTGTAGTTTGGATGCTCCAAGATCGTTCTTTGTGTTAATTGAGTGTGAATGTGTTTGATAATGGGCGTGTCTGGTGGTGGGGGTGAGGGGAAAGCGTGTTGTATTAGTTGGAATAGTACATGACTGGTGTGAGTTTTCTATATCTTGGTGCTGGGGTTGCTGTAATGTTTGGTGGAAGTGTGGTCTATTGTGAGTGTTTTGTTGTAAAATTGACAGCCTATCATGTCAAGATGGGCTTATATATAAGAAGGATTTTTGTTTCAGTTTGTAAGTGATAGATGGAAGTAGATGGGAGACAACCGGTTAGTTTTCTTTGGGTTTTGTTCTGAACGATCCTTAGTTTTTGGATGTTGGATTTAGATATTGTGGAAGCCCAGGCGGGCTATGTATGGTTTAAGATGGGACGGAGATTTTGTCTGTAAACTATGTAGTAAGGAACTCCTTGTGTTAGCCAAAATTTGTTTCGGTTAGCGCTTTCATCGCATTTAATTTGTTTGTTGCTTTAGAGGAAATTTTGTTTATATGAGGGTAAATGTCATGTGTGTATCGATAGTTAAGACAAGGATGGTGAATTGTTTATTCTGTTGCTTGAGAGGAGATCTCGAGACTCGAGATCGTCCCTGGAAAGATTTCATCGTTTTTCTCACTTAACAGTTTCTAACAAGTGAAGTTTTGAGGAGCTTTCAAAACCCCTCTGCACCACCGCAATTGTTTATTTGTATATATAAACATTATCTGCCCTTGTTTAAAGGCCTGGTCACTCATCTGTGAAGGTTCCCCTCCCAAAGCTCTTGTTGAAAGGAAGGAATCAAGATCTTCTCATCTTAACAACTCACTTCCTTTAACGAACTCATTCTAGTCCTCTTCTTTCCGATGAACTTCTAAGTCACTTTCTATATATATTTAATCTGCCTTTATTACAATTGACACTACCCTTTTGAACTCTTTATCCAAATGCCTCCGCTGTTTACAGTGATTTGTCTTTACTGATAATCCTATTAATTTCCTGGCCCAAGACTTTTACTACTGAGCTCATTCCCTCATTAACTTTCATGGCAAAGTTTGGACTACTCCTCCTTTCTCTACAATTTCATCCATTTCCTTTGACTTACACAAGACTTGGCCCAAGACTTTTACTGCTGAGCTCATTCCTTCATTAACTCTATAGTAAAGTTTGGACTACTCCTCTATAATTTCCTCCATTCCTTTTGACTTATACAAAGACTTGGCCCAAGATTTTTTAACTGCTGCGCTGTGTTCATTCCCTCATGCATTCTAATGGTAAAGTTTAAACTACTCCTTTCTCTATAATTTCTCAAAATTCCTTTGACTTATAACAAATTCAAAGGTTGCTACCGTCACATGTCAACATTTGATATAGATTGTTGAAATTGAAGATACTCCACCTTTGGTGAGGTTATGTGGGTCACTTTTGGAGACGATATGTGGGTCACTTTTGGTGAGGATATGTGGGTCAGTCCCTTTTCCATTAGAAGTGTCAAAGAAACAAAATAGCATATACTAAAATAAATTAATGGGGTTTCAAACAATCATCGCTTTAAAATGCAATGATACGCCTGCGTGTATATATATATATATATATATATATATATATATATATATATATATATATATATATAATATATATAAATATATATAAAATATATATATATATATATATATATATATATATATATATATATATATCACAACTAATTTAAAATTTATTAATATTTATCATTTATAGGAACACCAACCATTATCTCGCACAACGCATCGCATTTCACCATGCACCGTACCGCACCGTATCGAGGCTTCAACTAATCCTAATTCGAAGTAAAGTTGACAATATATATATAAAGTAGGAGTGGCTGAGCACCGCAATTTTCCGCACCGCACTGTACCACACCAGAGTGAGAGCACCAAGCTCCGCATCGTATCTGAGTGAGAGTACCATGCATCGCACCGCACCGCACCAAAAAGTGATTTTTTTCACACCAAAATGAACGTACCACACCGCACCGCACCGCACCGCACCGCACCATACTTAGTGCGTCGGAAAACCCGAATACAAACCCTTTCAAAGGTAAAAAAAATAATGTCGCGGATGTGGATTTAATTCGAGAAATATTTGCGGATGCGGATGCGGATATCCGCAAACAAAATGAACAGCAGCTTATTTAATTGTTTATAAAGTTCATTTCTCACGGGCATTGCCCTAATCTAGGAGAGGAATTTCTCTAGGTAATTACTACCTAGGATCCGGACGAAGTATCGAACCCCGATCCATTGCTTTACGACTTTGCCGCTCTACCGATTGTGCCACCTTAGTGACTTAGTTTATTTAAACTAAAAGTAACGCTATTATTATTATTATTATTATTATTATTATTATTATTATTATTATTATTATTATTATTATTATTATTATTATTATTATTATTATTATTATTATTTTTATTTTTATTATTATTATTATTATTATTATTATTATTATTATTATTATTATTATTATTATTATTATTATTATTATTATTATTATTATTTGGTTCCCCAAAACTGAGGGTAGGGTGGGCAAACATGCACCAGAAATCCGAGGCATATTTGAGTATTTCTGAGGCATTAATAAGTGGTAGCGGAACCCC
>JABUQX010055179.1:0-5000 GCA_015478945.1 Trachelipus rathkii
ATAATAATAATAAATAATTATTAAATAATAATAATTAATAAAAATAATATAATAATAATAATATAATAATGATAATGTTAAATAAAAATAAATAAAATTAAAATAAAATAAATAATAAATAATAATAATAATAATAATAATAATATAATTAATAAATTAATAATAATATAATATAATAATATTTACAAAAATAATATAATAATATAAAATATAATAATAAATGATAATAATAATTTACGTGACTTTATATATATATATATTATAATTATATATATATATATATATTATATATATATATATATATATATTATATATATATATTATAATAGGAATTTTGTAATAAATATTTATATTAATAATTATAATAATATATTTATTATTATATATAATATATATTATAATATATATATATATATTATAATATATATAATACTTGCGAATTAAATTATACACTTTCACTTTTTCATATGCTTATTCGATTATAAATATTTAACGCTCACATAAAATAAAGTTTTAAATTGTATATTACTAATGGGAATGATAAATATATAAAGAAAACACGCTCTCGTGAGGTGTAAGGCTGATAGTACAAACAACAAATTAATTGAATGAAAGGCCATAAATCTTAAATGTTGTTAACCTCTGTTAATGACAGTTTGATATTAAAAGATGGAATCGGGTGTATTACGCTTCACTAATTTGACTTATTACAAGGTGTTGCTAATGGATAATTGGCAGCTATCTAATATACAGTAGTGAGATTTTCAAGTCGTGTTGAATTGAAATTACGTGCTGTAATAAAACATTCCAAATATTTATATAATATTATATATATATATATATATATATATATATATTATTATATATTATATTATATATAATATATATATATCTATATTATTATATATATATATTATAATATAATTAAATATATATTAATATTAATATTATTATATATAATATATATATATATTATTATATATATTATATATATATATATATATATTATATTATATATATATATATATATATATTTATATATAATATGTATTATACATACAGGCCATATTGATATGATCCCAGTCAGTTAAATTACACTGATTTGCCTTTTAACTATTCAAATGTAAGGGCAATATAGCTTTAAAATTGGATCTTTGGATAATTATGTAAGGTCTTGAATATAATGTTTCAATCTTTAATAATTGTATTATATATATTATATATATTTATAATATATATTATTAAATTATATTATAATATATATAATATAATATATATTAATATTAATATATATAATTATATATATATAATATAATATTATGAAAACGAATTAGAATATAGTTTTTACAGAATAATCGCATATTGAAAGCGGGAGATTAAGGAATAAACATCGTATATTATGAAATAATTATGAAATAATAAAGCGGTTCATGAATGAGAATACATATTTTCTGAAACGAAAATTGGAACACATACGAATAAACCTATATAATTAATACATATATTATATATTATATATATATTAATATTTTATTATTTTATTTATATATATATTATATATATATATCATATATAATTATATATTATATTTTAAATTATATATATATATATATAACATAGCTTTAGTGGACTGAAAAATCAAAATTTTTACAATATGCATCTCTCAACACACCATTGGGCAAAGCGATAAGCGCCATGGCTGCAAAGTATGATGGTAAAGGATTTCGAGTGCTATTATGATTTTAATATAATCGATTTTAATTAAGCAGAAAAATTTTATTTGATAATTAAAAATATTATATAGTAATTATATATATATAACGTTCTATATAAATTTATTATTCTTGTTATATATAAAAAGAGGTTATAATAAAGGCATCACATATTTAAGTAAAGCATTGTTACATTAATGTAGTTCAAAGAACAGTATTAGTGCCTAATGCTTCAATTGTCTTATTCGTAGACATAAAGATCGAGAAATGTGCGATTCTAAGCTTATCTTTCTTTTCTAAATGGAATCTATATCAAGTGCCTTGCAGATCGAATTTTTAAACGCATATTTACGTAATGTTCCTGTATTTTAAAATCGTAGAGTATTTTCAAACTATAAGTTATGTATTTTGCATTAGTATATATATATATATATAAAGATAGATATATATATATTATATATTATATATATATAATATATTAATATATATATATATATAATATATATATATATTATATATATAATATATATATTAATATTTATAATATATATTTTTATAATTATTATATTTATATATATATATATATATATATATATATATATATATATATATATATATATATATATATATATATATATATATATATATATAAATATACTATAAAAAAAAAAAAAAAAAATATATATATATATTTATATAGTATATAATATTATATAATAATCAATATTATAACACATACTAAGGTGGAATAGAAAATAAAATTTTAAACCATCCTCTCCAACTCCATTGGCCAAAGCGATAGCGGTGGCCTGCAAGTAGGAGGTAAAGAGTTCGAATCTATTTCGTACATATCACATGGACTCAAAGTAGGAGTTAAAAGGTTCGAATCTATTTCGTCCTAATATACGTTTTAAATATCATGAGTTTATTTGATAATTAAAAATATTTATATGCTTGATATATATATTATGTTAGCTCTATATAATTTTATTCTTGTTATATAAAAGAGGTATAAATGAAAGGCATCACATATGAAAGTAAGTATTCAAATTAATAATTATTAAAGAAGTATATAGTCCTGATGCTCCTATGACTTAATTCGTAGACATAAAGATCTGAGAATTTGACATGAATTGAAGACTTTTCTATTCTTTCTAAACAGGTAATATTCTTGTCAGGCTCTATTGCAATAGAACAAATTATTAATTAAACGTCATATTTTTATCGTATTGTTACTGTAATGTTTAATAAGATCGTCTTATTGAAATATCTTTATTCAACTGTATGTATAGTATTTAGATTTATTAGGGTAATCTTAAGTAATTTTTAATATTTAGTATATTAATATATATATATAATATATATATATATATATATATATATATATATATATATATATATATATATATAATATATTAATATTAATGGCACGCATAAAAAGTGAATATATGATAATATAACTGTACCGTATTATATATATATATATTAAATATATATTATATTATTATAATATATATTATTATAAATATTAATATTAATATATATTAATTTATATATATATTATTAATATATATATTAATTAAATTAATATATATATATATATATATATATTAATAATATATATAATTATATATATATAGTATATATATATTATTTATATTAATATATATTATATATAATATACTAGGATTAATCAATGTTTACTTTCTTTCATATATCGTAAATTCGAGTAATTTTAGTAAAATATCTAGATAAATATAATTATTATGTATTACGAATTCCGTATTTAACATATTTTGAATATATATTGATAAATGATAAAGCCAGGTATAAAAAATGAAGTAAAATACGATAAAGTATTATATTAATTTTTAAACATTTCCTTTGTGAGTACGCTTTAAAAACTCGTTTTATTATTTATCAGTATTACTGGGCGAATATGTTAGAATCTTTGGTAGAAAATAATACTCAATTCTGTAATTTAACGGTGAATAATTATAGATAATTAAAAACTATGACTCACATAGAAAATAAGGCTATCATAATATATATTTTACTGAATACTGAGAAAATTTAGAAACATCAATACAGATACTATATCATATATAGTATATTATTATATTATATATATATATATATATTATATATATATATATATTATTAATTATTATTATTATGATTATATTATATATATACTATTATATATTATATATATATTAATATATATTAAGTATATATTATTATGATATTTATATTAGTTATTAAGTATGTTATAGTGATCGCTAAAGTATATTATATGCTATAATCAGTAGTTGTAACTATCACAGGCACAAAATAGATGCTATATATAGGTGTATCAACTTAGTGCATTGTTAGTTAGCCATGATATGTATAATATATATAAATGCCATAAAATATAGTTTTTCAAGTTAGACATGCTCATCATGTTGCCAGTAGGGCAAAAGTCATTAATACAGCTCGCTTTGTGCTAGAGAGGAGGGTATCGAGTAGACACGGATATTTCGTAAGTCGAGTTTGATCGAGAGTGAGAGGGGGTATTTAAATACACAGAAAAATAGTTATATTTCTGTAATAAGTAAGACACAAGAAAGTGTGAACTGTGTGCTTCTGGTGTATAAGATGATACTCATCACTGCATGATATAATAAATGAATGTATGGAATATTCGAATTACATACTACCCAATAAAGATACCTAACAAGAGCGGGGGTCATAAATACTACGAGAATATCTCCATAGAGATCCCTTTCCGACGGAAAGCAGAGGGGTGAGTTATTTAAAGAGAATCCTTGAGTGACGTGTCCATCATGAATCCCACGTAGTACCACATCTCATGAAGTGTCTCTCGAGTATGCCACGAACTAAAAAAATGGTCCATAAACGTAGCTAAGTCTCACTCAGAAGAAAGGTGAATTCCCGTGTACACGAGTCGGTGCGGTGGATCCAAAGGCTTTCAGACTTTGCGCGGTCCGGTTGGGCGCGTTTTCTCAGGCGTTCCCGTCCGCTTGGGCTCCGTTGTTCATAGACGTTTGCGTTGCGGACTTGCGGGCCGTGGTTCGCCTTGTGCGGTCTGTGCTCGTAGAAAAACACGCAGTGCGTCGAACCACGGCAAACATCGAACACAACTATGGGATTTAAATAATAACAACCCATAAGAACGAACGTGAAGTAATTAAAACATATTAAATAGAGGGCGCGCTTCATCCTCCTTATTCTTTGATGGGGGAATGCCATTCTACTCGAGGTGTGCTATATCAGTTCATACAA
>JABUQX010055180.1:0-30000 GCA_015478945.1 Trachelipus rathkii
TCATTCTTAAGGATATTAATCTATTTATTTTATCTTAAATGTTATTTTATATTTATACTTATTATATTAATTATAAATATAATATTTGGATTTATAGGAATTCTGATATTAAACATTTCTTACTATACTCATTATAATATACTTATTATTTATTATAATATTACTAGTATAAATTCTTAAATCCTATAAAAAATATATATATATATATTATATATATATAGTTCATAGTTGTAATATGAAAGGAACCCTGTTCCTATATATAAATAAAACTAAAAAAATATGAGGGTAATATTAAAAGTTCATATAATTGAGGAAATTATGTTTTACTAACTAGAGAAGTGAGTCATTAAAATATAATTATTAGTTTAAGTAATTATCAATAAAGCTGTTGAATATCTAAAAAAAGTATGAATTTTATTTAATCATTATAATAATATTAATATTATATAATATATAATTATTTATAAAAATAATTAATATAAATATATATATATTAATAATTATATTTTTATATTATTTAATATATTAATTAATATATTTATTCTATCATTTATAATATATTTTTTATTATAATTATTTTATTATATGTATTTTTATTTTTATTTTCACATTATAAATATCTTTAAAAACTAATTAATAATTCACAAATATATATATAGTTCACTTAATAATTACTAATAATTAATATATATATATATATATAATACAATATTTATAATTTATATCCTATTTTATATTTATAGGTTTATTGCATTAAGTTTTATAACATTATTTTAATTAATTAATTATTTATTTAATAAATTAATTATATTTATTATATGACCTTTAATATATATTTATTTAGTTTGATCGGTGTTAATGTTTCTAATCCGGTACTACCCGTTCAGATTTATTGATATTTTTGTTATTTATTTATTTTTCCATATATATTTCGGAAATTATGATCCTATCTATCACACTGGTATAGAGAGTGGATGTATGGAGTATCCATTGAAGAATATCTAAATAGGTATACTTATTATACTAATAATGATTTCGGGACCTGTTTTACGTTAATTGTTATACAGAACCTCCGAGTCAGCATTTTAATTCTTATTAAATTCTTCTTTACTCTTGGAATTGAGATTACTTGTTATCACAGATTAGGACGTATTCCCCCTAACAAAAAGGTCATAAACAACGGCACATCCTGACAGCAGAATGGCCAAAAGCCTTTTGAAGTTTCAGTGGATGGTCTCGGTTTTCTCGTATCTTCTCCCGGTATCTTAAGGGGATTATGGACACGGGATAAAAGGAAACTTATTTTATCGTTTCTCCCGGACATTCAGACACGGGGAGAGGGTCCTACCGGAAGTTATCATATCCCTCCACATCAGAAAACAGTCTATACTCGAGATGTATCTGTGTGAGCTCGATCTAATAGCGTAGGTTCTACACGTCCCCTACACTCAACTAAGGGGAATATATTAGTGAATCAACAATTAATCATAACCATCAGAAAGTTGTGTTTGATCTTAGCCTCACCTTTATATTTTAGATCCTTGTATTATAATAATCTTTTAATTACATATTTTTATGTATATTTTATATAATATTGTTATTATATTTTATTATATAATACTTAAAATTAAAATAAATTTTTTATTGTATTGTTACTATTATGGTATCCTAATAAACTTTTAGCCGTAGGTTTATCCTAAAGTGAATGAGTGTTAAGTTTCACACGAGTGTTTATAAATCTTATGGTTATATGGTGAGCTTATGGGTATATGATATATAAACAAAAAGAGGAATACAGGTTTTGAGTTGTTACAGTATAGTATTACTAGTAGTTTTTATGTTATCCCTCATTTTACCGAGATACTGAAGTATTTATGTTTAACCAGGATACGCCAACATATGTTTAATTTATTAAATATTGTAGGGATGATATTTTGAGTATTAATTAATGTAATAGTTTATTCAAGTTAAATATCGCGCTCTTTACTCTAGTCGAATATTAGTCGAGTTGAGCTAGTGCGCATACTCTTATCCACATATATATATAAGTTTAGTATTTAAATATTAAATATTTTATTTATTAAATATATTTCACTTCAAACATTCATATAATATTTTATTTTATTATTATTTCATTTTTAATTATTAATTTATTTCATTTTGATAAAAATTCATAGTATAATTTATTTTACATATCTATATTATTACATTTTTAAATTGTATATCTAATTATCTGCATTTTCTGAAATTGTATATCCAATTATCTGTATTTTCTGAAATTGTATATCAATTATTCAATATTTATTTAATATAAATTATTTATTTAATATAATATAATATATTAATATTTAATATTATTATTTATTATATTATTATATATATATATATATTATTAAACTTGATCATCACAATTTTTTCTTTATTTTAGAATAAATTTCTTTATTTACCATATTGATTTTATTTCATGTAAAATTTTCTCCCTTCTAGTATACTCATAAACATTCCTTAACTACATTTATTACACCACCCATAATACAGCCCTTGAAAAACCTTTCAATTAATATAAAAATAAATATTAACATCTTAATATATTATTATATTAAATATATATTATAAATAGCGATAATAAAATTTAAGTATTAAATGATTCAATATAATAGTTTAATCTCATCTCTATAATACCAACCATAAGAAGATACAAAGAAACGTCAATTGAATTAGAGAATAAAATTTGAAAAATAATTTCCTTGACAAATTTAAACTTTAATAAAATATTTGAACAGCGTGTGTTAACACCACAACTATCAATAAAAACTCGGTGGGTATAAGAGTTATAAAATTTGATTTCCTAATTAATTAATGTTATTAGGGTTACAATATAGGGGCATACTCTCCATCGTGATATGCACAGCAATTTGTGATCCTCTAAAACCAAACTTACAGACTAATATATTATAACATCTCACAATTGTCATCAATACTAAAAAATAATCCCATTTAGGCTGTTCAATAATTAGCAGCTTCACATTACCATATAGTCGACAATACAAATTATGTACTTCAAAAATAAGAAAGATCTCTATCAACATATAACCTATTTGAATACTTAACTTATAGGTACTTACAATACACTTATATATATTATATATCAGATATAGAAACATGATTCATGAAATCCACTGCGCTTCATAAATCACCATTATAATTGCCTCCACAGTCGTTCTAGAATTCTATAACGATCTATACTTAAACATGCGAGTAACTCGATTATGTAACATACTACCAATTAGTTAAATCCCATGCATTCGAGCGTTATGATGGAATCACTGGCATTGTTGTCCGAATACTCTGTCATTCGCATCACCACTTAATATGTCGTATCATACATATCCATAATTAATCCAGTCTATACACACATATGGACATAAAACAATACTTATCACTAATTTTAAACAATTCAAAACACCGAGTGGAAATATACTTTAACGAGTCATGTTATTGTAAAGTATAGGCGCCAAGGCGTTTAATAACATTTATTATTCCACCTACATACCCTTGTTTGTACTCCAGATATAAACTAAATAGAGAGATATAAATCACCTCACAACTGCATAGTTATCACACTCTTTTAATATCGAGCGAGAGTCAGAGACTTATATGTATTAGGCACTATTTTCATATCAAGTATATTATGATAACACTAGTACTCTTACATAATTTTTCGTTATCAATAAACAGTACACTGTTACTTTTAAGACCTTCCTTATTATTGTCAAACTTTCGAATAATCCATTCAAAATTACAAGGACATACGATTCCTCCAATACCACTGAGGATACTCGCAAAGATTATATATATTATTATTAACACCCTACTGCGCGAACTTCGAAGCTATTATCGCGCACATAGAGTATACCTTTTATTCTCATCACACTTCTCTTCAACTATCAGGCTCAATCCCATAATATGATGTTAATACTTAATAATAATAAAGTAATAATAATACATGACCGATTATATTATTAATATGTTGATGACTCCAACCTTTGCACACTAAATATCTATATTCTCAATCTATTCACTGTGATAAATAATAGATCCAAATCTGTACAATTTTACTTGTTTTAAAAATATTAATTCAATCACTAATAAATATTATCAATTCTTTTAAATCTTATTTCTGAAATATTTTTATAATGTTTGATATTTAATAATATTTTTTGATTATATACATTGGTATTCATCTCATTCTACTTATATTAAGAACTGTACTGTTCCTTTTCATATCTACCAAAGTCTACCAGTGTCTTTGACCTTGTAATTTGCTGAAGATTTAAGAGTTGATTTTCTTTGAATCTTTCATTTCATTATCTTTAACTCATTCATTATTCTATACCATTTATCACGATTCACTGTCTCTATCTATGTATATTCTCACATTATACTCTGTATTTAAATTACATTATTAATATTTATACTTTTATATTGGTTTTTTTTTCTCTCTTATCTCTTCTATTCTCTAATCAAATTTATCTCATCACATTTTCGCTCTTCTTTTTTATCTTTTTAACTCTTCATTCTCAATCTTACTCTATTATATATATATCATATTATTTTAATTATCAATCTTCTATTATCTATTATTCTCTCAAATCAATTAAGGTTATCATATTTTAGTTCCTGGTGCATATCTAAATACCGCGGTTACTCATCTTATTTACTCTATTTATCTATATTATTAATTATTATGGGTTAAATGGGACATTATTTTTATTAGCTATGAATAATGCCAAGAAAATAATATATTCATTATTATTAATTAATTATGTTTTCACACTTCATCTCATTTATCTCTACCTCTCATTTAAAGGTCTTTAATTGAGTCGTTGTTCCATTATATATACTCTTCTCATTTAATGCTATTTTCACCCTTTGATATTACTACAAATATATTACTCTTGATGTATATCATTTATCTTTTGGTTATTACTTAGCTCATGCATATTACCTTCTAGTATTTATTACTTATTATTTATCATATAAATCCTTATTCCCGGAAAATATTCTTAATTTAATATGGTTTTAAAAGTTTTACTTAGTAGTGTAGTATTATTGGGATTTTTGATTTTTACTCTCAGTATTATGCTCTCATTCTACTCTTCTATAATTTAATTTATAATTATAATTTTATTGATCTATTTATTTATGTATTCTATTTTTCTGCTTTTACATGAAAATGATAGTAGATCGGTGTCAGTTATATGTTGTTTAATTATTTCATTTTAGATATAATGTCAGGCTATTTTAACTATAAATATATATATTGATTTAATTTTTATTTTTAAAGAAAATGAGTGATTATTCTAAATATTATAAATAGTATAATTTAATATATAACATATTAAATTAATATTGTGATATTAGTTAGTTGGTTCGGGGTCGATCTTATGAGCTGATTTTAAATGTTTTCAAAATTTTTAGTAATACTCGATTAGGATGAATGTTTATATTAGCGGAGTTATGTCTAATAATATGGTTTTAAGTTAGGTTTGTTCAGTCTCCTAAGGTTATTACTGCTTTGTAGAGTCCTAAGGAAATTAATCTACATGAGTTCATCTGGATATACACCATTAAGTTATATAGCTTCGTAATAGTCGATGTTATCACCTAAGATCCCGAGAGTGGTAACTGATGAACTATGCTACCATCTTTAGCGATCTTTCTCTAGTACATCCCAATACCGGAAACCATTATATTATATGTAAATATTTATTAAATTTACGATAATAAATTAGAAATCATGTTTTATGATATTTATGAGATATTTGTAAGCTTAATGTCAAATGTATTTGAAAAATAATTATATAAAGTATTATATTAATTTATATCCTATATCTTATAATTAGTAATATGATTAATTGTTATTTAATCTAACGATATCTTAAAAATGATGAGATAAAATATTTTTATAATTCTATTTGATTATATCGTCAATAAGAAAAATAATTAATTAGTTGTTATAAGTTCTTAATTGTAAATTTAATTATTACATTTTTTAATTGTTAATAAATTTTGAAAAACTAATTAATTAATTAGTTTATAATAAATTATAACAATTTTTATTATTATTGATATTAAAATTTTATTATTATCACGATAGAGAACATCAGTATTACGTATCTTTATATTTCACCATTCTTTAGAACCTTCACACTGACACAAACCTCAATTTTTTAAAAGAGGAATACTGAGTGACTTGTAGAAATTTAAAATTTGCGGGCACTACCACGCGTTTATTGAAGATCATGTTATTAATCATGAAAGAAGACTATGTCCTTACATATTAACTGAGAGAGTAAGATGTTATTCTGAAAATATCCTTCAAAATACTTATCCATAATAAAACATCTCACCGTTTACTAAGGAACTATCTGTTTCAGCCTGAACATTCCCAATAATCCGTAATCTAGTAAATCTGTTTTACTATAAAATCCTCATATTATTTTATCTAAAACTGTGAGTTCATCTCATTTGACAGTCTGGATTGCCTTATTATACTACTATTGATTATTATTATTATTTATGTATATTAATTTTTTTTTAGGGTAATAATTAAATTTAAAAATTAATTCATTGGGTATATATATTATAAGATGAGAGTTTACCTTTTGAAGTTGAACTTACTTCATACTACTAAATGATCTATTTATTTACCTCATGAGGATTTTATTATGTTGAGGTTCCATGATTAATTTGTCACGGTTTCATCGATGAGGATTGTAACTTCGCAGATATAACACCTTGGAACCTCCGACATTTGCGCGCTGTTTATACACATTTAATTTAAACATTTTTTATTTAATTATTAATTTTAATATATCTGAAATTAATTTTTTAATTTCATTATCCGATGAGAACCATTATTATTAAACGAGCTATTATATATGTTATGTATTTTGCACCCCTCCAGCCTACTATATGAGTCTTTAATTTCTTATGAGTGATATATTTAATTGTGAGCGCAGATTTATTTTTACTCAATTTTCAAATTTTCATTAGAGAATTTATTATCATACGAGTTTTTTATTGTCGGGTTTATTTTATAAAATTGAATATAGGAACTTTATATTAAATGAGATAGAAAATAAATTTAATGTCATTTTAAGTTTATAGGTTTATTAGTTAATCTTCAATTAGAGCGTATAATAAAATATTCCATTTTGCTACAGCATACGGCGATGACCGCGAAATGAAAGTAAGGACGTAATTATTCCCTGATACGCCTCCAAAAGAAAAAATAGAATGTGTTAGGGCTACTGTCTTCTAAAGGTAGCGTAGAAGCGATACTTTTCAAATAATCGTAGTATATTGTGAAAATAATATGTACAGACTAAAGGGTATAGTAAGAGAAACAAGGAGAGGGAGAGAAGAAATAAAAAATAATTGTTTGCGAGCGGTTTTTGGTTATTAACTCACTCTCCAAAGCCACTAAAATAAAATCTTTATTAATATATGTACCAATTATTAATTTGTTCTATTCTCCTGATATTTTTACTATTTTATAATATTAAATTTGAGAATGGTTTAACCCAAAAGATATAGATAAAACTAAATTTTACGTGCCATATTAATCCACATGATGGGATATTCAGCAGTTATAAACTACACTCGCTATATTATAAATAGTGTTAATATTATATTATTATCAAATATATAAATAATAATTAATAAACTGAAAAGTTTATAAAATTATAACACAAAAAATACAATATTAATTAATAGTATAGGTTATGTAAATTAAAAATTTAGAAAATTTATAAAAGTTAATTAATTTATAGAATTAATTATTTTACTTATGCGTCACTTGGGAGAGATTAACTCTATAAGATTTACTTTTAAGTGCGAACAGTCTACTTGATTATATACATAATAAATTATATAACTATAAATATGTAATTATGGTGAAATGTAATACGTGAGTGGAAGGATTTATATCACATGTGAGAGGTGTCATATTTGGCTATGTATTTGGTAACGTATTATTTCATAATTTAAAGTTAGTTTTTGCATATTTCATCTTTCTTAGTTTAATTTTTTGTTGAATGACTTAAATCTTTTGAGACTAAGTGCGAGAAACGTTAATGTACGTATTTTAACTAATATATATATTTAATTTGACAATTGTATATAAATAAATTTAATTATTTAATAGAATATATTTAATAAAGAATATTAATTATATTAATATGTATGATAACCCTATATTGTTATATCTAGAAACGAAGTAAATTATTATAAAAATATATAATAAGTATAAATATAGTAACAACTATATAATAATATTTGACATGATCGTCTTATCAAATATAGTACTTATTATAATATATTAAATCATTATATATTACTTATACTTATATATAATATTATATTGATATATAATATTTGATATATTATCTTTTAATTATATTACTCATTTATATTATATACTTATCCCATTATTATATATATATTATAATTTTATCTCTTTGTGACTAAGAATAAATATATGTACACCACCACATATTAGATCTCACTACACTGGGTTTGTGTTTATGTTGTGTTGTCTTATATAATCAGCAACACATCTATAAGTATAAACGCATAAAGAAAGTATGTTTAAAAAAACTAAATGTTTATCTCCAAGTAGTGTAATATTAAGTTCGATAAAAGAATAGAAGTATTATAGCTCACATCTAAGTTATTAGCTCACCAAATCCAGTGTAGCTCGCCTTCTAATTTTACTTAGTTAGTAAAACTTAACTATTAAATATAAATGAGGATTATTATATAAAATTTGTTAGATTTAATGGTTTTTTTTTTATATATTTTATTTTTTTTTAGTAGTGAGGAGGGGTGGAGGTTGACAGCAGAAATTATAATATTTACTTTATATAATTGTACAAGAAATGTGAAAACATATATGGAATCAGCTTAGATTTATCAATAATAGATTATTAAAAAAATTTGAGATTACTAGAAAGTCGCAACTGATCAATTAAATATCCTAGTGTTTTAAGATTATATTTAATGTATTATAGACAGTACCATGATAATAATGAATTGGGTCCCACAAGGGAGTTGTGGCCGGAGAAACGCTTGAACTAGTATGGTTTAAGCAATAGATAAAATGAGTTTGGGCAGTTTGGGGATCATCAAAAGAAGGTTCAGGAAAATGGTTATTTTAGTACCTTGTAACAATGAAATAGCGAAACATTAAAAGAAAACACGATAAACACCCTTGAAAGTAATTTATTTTACGCCGTTCTACTACTAGGCATCAACAGAGGTGTATGACTATAACCTAATGTGAGTAATTAGAATTTGGAATAGAGCCATTCATGTAAACTGAAAAACATAGTGTCCCTCATATAGATAAACCCCAACGTCTCAAAGTTTAGAGATAATCAAATATTTTCATGTGATTATAATTTCGTGAGTCATATCCCGTATAATACACGTACTAAATAACAAATACGAAAATGCGAACATATATACAATAATATCCATTATAATTAATTCAGAGAAGTAAATAAATTAGAGGCAATAATTATAAAAACAAAAATTACTATATATACACTAAAGCTAATGTGGTTTTCATTGCCTCCTTATACTTTGGTAAAATAAATAATTAAATAGTGATGTACAAACATTTAAAGCCCGATCTGAGAAAAATGTTTTGAACATTGATATAATTTTTCATCCAAACTATATATTCAATCTTGAACTTTTTATAATTTCTTGAAATTTAATAATGAATTTACATTCGAATATTTTACCCACAATATGTGGTCTTATTAAACATAACATCATTAAAAGCGAGAGGAAAGCACAACGTTGCCGCACCATGTAATGAACACCCTTCTCATAAAGAACCGAGACATAATGTAAGAGTTATAAGAACAAAACAAAGATGCTATGTATTGAGAACTCCGTAGTAGGAGAACTAATAAGGAAGCACGATATATAAGTAAAGACCATATATTTAACCTGTAGAGTAAAAACGATCATTTCCTTAAACTTGTTCTGATGTTCGGAAAGCGTAATCATCACCTGTGAGCGCGTAATCCACTATAATAACCGCTTTAGTATGTCTAATTATCGAATAATTTTATATTTTCGCGTTACTTTTATGTATTCTATTTACTAATTATTTTTATTTTGAATATCATAAAAACTATAGCATAAACCATTTTGACTCCTATACGAATTGGGTGCCCAGCTTACAGAAAATAAATAAATGTGCATCTCTGACTGGACCAATTAATGACTTCCTCCGTATTTTTCGTTGAGTTGCCGAGAGTTTTAATTAGTTTCTCCTTTTATTTGTTACAAATTCATAATATACATAATTTTTTTCAGATATAGTTTGGGTATTATTATTTTTAATTTTATTATAATTTTTAATATTGTCTTATTAAATTATTCACATAATAGAGTGTTAAGAGCAATTGAGTAATATTCAATGGAGTATGAAATTTATACAAGATTGTACCGAGTTGGATTGAGTGAATATATAAGCAGTGCAGATGTTTGCTTTTTCAGTCATTGCGGTATCAATCCTCACTCTTATTACCAAAATTAATTTATTATCTAACGTTAATTCGGCTCACTTTCTTCGACATCTTTTGAAAAGTCATCATCAAGAAAGCGTAAATACAAGACTGGATATAGCAGTAATTATCAAACTTCGCCCAGAAGCTACCTCAAACCTGGTAGATTTCATATCCTTAAATGTCCACAGGTATTAATTATTATCAGTCATTCCTGAAACAATCCTAACGGTAGAAATTAACATTTATTAAACCTAAATCACTTATAATAAGCACATACATCAAGACTATTATTATTCATCACAACACATAATAATACTTATATAATTAATAGATATATATAATTTTGTTTTATTATTTTTATTATATTATATTTTAAATTTTATAAATATTATTTTTGAAATAATTTATAAAATAAATTCGCAATAAATTCCTTTTATAAATATCAATATTTTTATATTATTTATAAGTATATATTATTTTATTTATTATCTATATTATATATACTTATATATATATTTCTTAAAATATTCATATTAAATAGCATATTATTATTAATGATTAAAATATTTATATAATATAATATTTTATATAATATTATATATATTATATAGTGATTGGACAGATTTCCTCCATTATCCAATTTATATAGTCCCCAGAATGTTCACCCGATTTTACCCGATTAACCGATATCACCCTAGTACCTTAAAGTGCCTTATTTAATATTATATGATTCCAGTATTATCACTAGAATTTATCATCTCTCTTCACCAAAATAAAATTAATTTCTATCATTATTCTTGTTATTAATATAATCTAAATTATTATTTATATTTATATTTATATATATATTTATTAATATATATATATATATTATATAATATTATATATATTAATATATTACATTTAATAATTAATTATATATTATATATATCTATATATATATATATATAGCATATTATTCATTATGATTATAAATAATTTACTCTCTAGGTATCGGAGGTATATATTTGAATTTCATAATATTTAAAGAATTTCCATTAATCTCATAATATTTAAAAGTACTTCCTGTAAAGCATGAGGATCTGGCGTGCTGGAGTGAAGAGAGAGAGAGAGAGAGGAGAGAGTAAGTAGAGCATCAGAGAGTGAAGAGAGTAAAGAGAGTGAAGTGAGAGAGAGTAAGATAGTAAGTATAGAGGAGAGAGAGAACAGGATGTAGAGTAAGTAATGAAGGGGTCTATGATGCCCCAGGTGTGATTTTCTTACTTGTTGACTAGGTAATAATTATTTGAAATTTTTACAAAATGATATAATCTCATTTTTAGCACACAATGTTAATAGAAATAATACTTTACATTTGTTTAAAATTTATGACAGAAAAAAAAAATTTAATATAATTTTCTTCATAGGGGTACCACTAGATAGTATCTTTCAAAAAAAATTAAGAATAAAGTTTATGAAAAATAATTGGAAACCAAAACCTTGAAGAAATACATATAAACAATGGAGCACCACACACACGCGATTCATTCACTTTTTAGAACATTATCTTTAATATTTACTTCTTACATAAGAAGAAATAAAGATGGTATATAATAATATTAATTCGTATTATATCGACGTTTATATAATAATAGGTTCCCCTCAAGAATCATCAATTTATTGTATATTACTAAGAGGCTATTTTGAAATATTTATTCCATTATATAAGATATGAATATACAAGTTGAGCCAATCATATTAGAATTTAAATAAATTATATATTACTAGAAATTGAAAATTATAAAATCTTCAAGCGTTATTTATGAGAATTCAATGTTATTACCTATATAATTATTATAAATATTATTTGCCATTACGATTCCCAACGTACCAGCGTTTTCCCATGTCAAAATTTGGCCAATTATTGGATGGGTTTGAAAACGGGGATCCTTTTGTAAAACGCTCAGATTAATATAAAGAATCTAAAATAACCTTCCTATTGTTTTTCGCCAATTCTGCCATAATTTATCTCTGCTCTCTCTCGGCATATCTCGCCAGTTATTTCTCACTTTTATACAATATAAAAGTTCTCTTTGTCATTCCAGCATCTCTGTTCTTAATTCGGTCACGTCATCGTGCGTTTTTGCGTGCGAATTAAACCACTCACTCATTAAATATATACATACATATACAAAATAACAGTGGAGGAGTGTGTTCTTTATTCCCCAATTTATTGATCCAAATTATTATTCTAATTAGTGAAGTGGTAGGTTTATCCGAATTTTTGCGGAAAAGAAAATTTATATAAAATTTTAACATGAGTCATATTTGATGAATGAAAGATTTCATCAAATCAACACATAACTATTTATCACTGAATCAGAAATAAGCGTTATTACGGAATTCTATTATTCTATTATTATAATTTCATTCTCTATCCGATTTTCCATTCTCATTCTTTCATTCTCTCCGTATTCTCCTCCGCAATCTTTCCTAATTTGTTATGTAATACCATTTTTCCGGTTAAGCATTTTCCCTTTCGGTTCAAAGACTTATTATTATACACCATCTTGGATGACAAAGCACGGCTAACTCCTACAGAATAAATTTTATGGTTAATTTACGAAACGTTCTCGGTCAAGCAGTCATTTTACAAGTCCTAAAATTTGTGCTAAATTCATTCTCGAATGGGGTATGATCTCTCCTCCTCTTTTTTTCTCTATATCTTCTAATCGCACAAAATCACGCCACAGAAATGTGCTTATTTTTTTACTAACGCTTTAGATTATTGCATCTCTTTCTCTGTCCTTATCTTAATCATAAACTTCGTCTCTATTTAGACAAAACACACAAAGTAGTGAGTCAAAAATCGAAAATGAAAAATACATCTCAAAGGTTATAAGTAAAGTAATAATAGTCATTAATAATTATTGACATAACATTAAACAGATGGTAGGAGAATCAGATCTAAGGAGATTACATATATTTTCTGGGGTATAAATGTAATTTATTTAAAAAACAAAAGAGGTATTTCTAAAATTATCCATGTCATAATATGTACCTTCAGAAAGTTGTCGCACAAAATAGGTATATTAGAAGTGATTCGCCAAAAGTTATTTATAAATCATTCATTAATTAATCATTATCACTATTCATTGACCCCATTGTACTCCCTAAAACCCCGTCAATAATAATGAGATGTATTCACTAAATGATTATCTTAAAAATGATATTCCAAGAAGTTCTACCATAATTAATGTATCTGAGATAAATTAGAATGAAGAAATTATGCCTGTAGTAATATACGACTTAATAGGTAACAGTTTTATAATTTTTATTGAAACATATTTACTCTTATATATATTATATATATTATTTAATATAATAAGAGAGAGAGAGGAGAAGGAGAGAGAGAGAGAGGTATGTAAGTGGTACAGGTTTAATAGAAGTTTATGGTAAGAGAATTTATCTTATAGGATTAAGTTCGCTCCGATTTATTGGGTACACTAAATAAATGGTTTAAGGTATTCTTATGAGATTAAAAAGGTTATATTTATATAATAGTCCTTTTTCATTATGTCTCTTGAGTTTACTTTATTTTTTTGATAATTATAAGATATTTGTACAAAGAATGGATTATAAGGGAACATATAGTTTAAGGTAAATTAGTTAGCTTTAATAAAGGTTATTATGGTTTATAAATGGGTTTGCTTATACCATTATATAGAGTTTAAATGGTTCTAATACCATATATTCATGTTAATAACTTATCAATATTATTATTTATTTTTACCTATATTCGTATATATATATTTGAGTTTAAAAAAAAAACTTATTTTAGCTAGTATATTTTATTTAGAAATTATATATTAGCTTTTGTTTTCACCCAAGTACAGAATCAATTTATTATTATTAATTATAAGATAACACTTTATAAACAAACTAATACCTTATTAGTGGAATATGTAAAAATAAAAAGTTCTTTTTTTTTTTTTTTTTTTATAATTATAAATTTATAAATAATTTTTAAATATGAAAACTAATTTTTATTATTATGAGCTTCTCTTAAACTCTAATTTTAGAGTTTAAAACTCACCAGTCATTTAGTATTGATTATATGTCTAATTATAGGTATACTAACAGTTTTTTACAATATTAAAATATTAAAAAATCTACCTTATAGTTTTATTTATTATGGCATTCATAGGGCTAAATTTTCTTTATTTAAATCTTTTAACAACTTTTTAAACCCTCACACATTTTACATTGCCTTAAGTATTCCAAGGTGTTATTTTGCCTAATATATTCTATTTCTTCAATGAATCGGGACCACAAAGGTCGGAAATGATACCAAGTCATACAGTAATGATAGCTAAATCGAGTGTTATTATGTCCTTATTATATTTTATATTCTCACATACATAAACTGATTTAATTATTATTTATTGAATAATAATTTACTTTTACAATCTTGAAATATATCGTGTTCTTCTTATTTTGTCTTTGAACAAAATCTTATTGTAGCGCTAAAGTGTCATTCGTGAGGTTTATACTATCTACTCTAGCACAAATAGAAAAATTATATCTGATTGAAAAGCCTCAATTTAAATGTCATAAATATAATAATTCTAATTCCTATTTAAATAAACATTTTTTTTTTTTTATTATCAGTTTTATAATTTAGATATTATATTAAGTATTATATATAATATATATAATTATTCTATATATATATATATATATATAATAATATATATATATATTATATATATATTTAAAATATTTAATTAAAATTTATAGGTATTAATTACATATTTTATATAATTTTATTATATTATATGTTTATATAATTATAAAATATATTATAAATCACTATATATTTTAAATATTAATATATATTTATATATGCTATACAGTATATATATTAATATAATAATTATATATTATATAAATATTTATTTATTATATTTATATATTATATTTTAATTATTATTTATTATTATTATTTAATTATTATTAAATCATTATTATATTTAAAATTATATTTATTATTATTATTATTAATTATTTTTTATTAATTATTATTATTAATTATCATTTTTATTTTTTAATTATTTTTATTTTTGTTTAGATGTTTTTTACGTATATTATTGTGTTATTTAATTTAATCATATTTTATTATAATTAGTATGTATTATAATTTCGTATACAATAAGTATTCTTAATTAAGTATATTTAATTCTGTAATTATTATTAATTATTATTTAATTATTACTAATTATTATTATTATTATTATTCTGTATTATTATTATTAATTACACTATTATTTATTTAATTATTCCTTTTTTCTACATAATCTAAAAATTCCTTAATTTAATCGTAGTAAATTTGAGGAGAGTATTGAATTTTACATTAGTAATTGAATAGCCTTATTATTAATTATAATTTTAAACAATATATATAAATGATCTCTATTATATATATTTTATATACTCATTAAACGTTACCATCTGTGGAAATTTTATTAATTTGCATGGTATATTATAGAAATTATAGTATATATATATAAATTTAATTTATTAATTTATTAATATTTTCTTATTAATTATTTATTAATTAAATTATTATTATAATTGTAATTATTTATTATTATATATTATTAAATTTTATAATATTAAATATTTTAATAATTATTATTAGTATTATTAGGTAAAAGATAGAAAGATATCTGGTGTTAATTATTAATTAAAATTTATTATTTAATATTCTATTATATATTTAATATTTCTATTAAATACAATCATTGTTTTAATTAAATTATGTATTACTAACGAAACTTAATTTATTATTAATTTTTTAATTATATATATTATTAATTGCTTTATGTAGAAATGAATATCATTATATTATATAAAACGTTACATAAAAGTTGTATAATAAAAATTGGTGATAATATATAAACAATTGTAGAGACAATATATTTATAAACATTTAATAAGTATATATACTAATTAAATATATAACTATATTAATATCTAAGTAAAATTTTTTAATAATTTTAAATGAATAATAAAATATATAATTAATATCATCTAAAAATATTAATTTTATTAATTAATTACATAATATCTTCCCAGTACAATAATACTAATAATAATTCTTAATAACTTTTATAATCCTATATAATTAGAGAGATCACATATCCCATAGGATGAATTAATAAATAATAACCATTAATGGTCAGACTAGTCTTGAGATTAAATACTCAATTATTTACTAATAAATTGGCAATTACATAAATCAACAAGTGGCCCTGGATAAAACATTTAAATACTATTAGCACCATATATGAAATAATATATAATTAAATATTTCGCTCTCTCAAAAGAAAAATTCTAATAATCAAGTACGCGGACATTTTGAAAATTAATCCAGGAGTTACTCAAGACCTTAATAATAATTAATATAATAATAATAATTCTACATAATAAATGAGAGTAATATTTAATTAATTAAAATATAAAATATAAAATATATATGTTGTTAAAGATAGTATAGATAATATATTGAGAAATAAGAACTAATCAAACATTATATACCATTAATAATAATTCAATAATATGTAGATAACGCATATACCATAATTAATAATAATAATATAGAGTTAGAGAAACGCACTCGCAGTGATGAAATTAAACACAGATTAGAAAATAAGTAAAACAGAGTGAAATACAAATATAACATCAAAAACTTAACAATTAACGTAAATTATACAGTGACTAACTATACAACAAAGCAATAAACAACCAACAACAATATTCAATTTTATAAGATCTATATTTACAATAACTCCAACTAGACAATAACAAATAAATACGAAAAGTAAATGATGACTAGTTAAAAATAATATAAAAAATTAAAATGAAAATTATAAAGTAACATGATTATTATCAATAATAATAACATATACCCGATAAAGAATAATTAAGTATATCAGTATTTGTATACATTAGTCAAAAAATTAATTCATTTTAGAACCTGTGGTAATAACTGAAAGCTAATTCGAGATGTTAGCCACTTAAAATTTCAACTAATCTTACAATTAATCTTATCTTCACTATTTCAATATCAATAACTGATAAATACAGAGTAACATAATATTATAATAATAAAATAATAATAATAATAAAATATAATAATAATAATAATATTATATAATAATAAAAATAGATAATAATAATAATAAATAATATATATAATAATAATAATATATTATAATGATAATAATAATTAATAATAATAAATAAAAATAATAATACTAAATTAGAATATAATACTTTTCTAATAAAATTAAACATAAACTCAGTGCCAATTAGAATTATATTGCAGATAATATAATAGTCACTAATAATATATATAATAATTACTGGGGATATATTTATTGAGCATAATTATATAATGAAGGATGTTAATTAATTACTTAAAATAATTATTATTCATGTATTAATAAAGTGATTTTCATTCACATAATTTCAAATAATAATAATAATAATAATTACAAGTATATTTTGTTAAGACTTTTTGGTTCCAACTATTTTGCTTGAGGAAGACTGAAATTCCCTTTTTTCTTGGAATGTATTCTGATTATAATTGACTTGTCTATTCTTTAGTATAACTCTTAATCGTTAAATCATCTTGTTAATACTGCTCAATGACACCATCGCGTATTAGTATATATTTTTGAGTACACTCTGTAATTATATGCTCACATAATATATTATCCATGAATTGTAATTGTAAATTTGAAATATATTTATTTTATCCATATTAAAATAATAGTTTTATATATTCAAAAAGGATTTATGAGTTCATATAAATGCCAGAATTACACGTGCAACATGCTAACTTTATAATATATATTATATTACAATTTATATATATTATATATAATTATTATAATCTTATTTTATATATACAAAAAATTAAATAATTTTATTTAAAACGCTTCACCATGATCAAATCTCGTATCTTTATCAGTAAAAGTATTATTAACTATATTTAGAAATTATTACCAATGTAGATGTTATGGTTTCAAGTTTTGTTTTATAACTTCATTATCAAGGAAGAATAATTTATTCCGGTCGAATGTTGTAATTATTAATATTTATTTCATATAATTTTATTAAGCTCAACTACTACAAGTTATTTAAGAGTTTTATATCGTACTTTTTATATAATACAATGAGAAATCTATAATATCATTGCACACACACACACACATAATTTGGTTTTATAATTTACATACTATATATATATATAATTATATTCAAGAGCTCTTTATTTACTGCTTAAATGTTTTCTATAAGTAAATTTTATGTTTTATTGATGAAGATGATGTGATCATTATATATTAATGTATATAATATTAATACAATTATTATATATTATATATAATATATTTAATATATTATATACTTATATGAATGATTTAAAGGATGTTAATCCAGTATTATAATGTTTCCTCTATAAATGAAAAAAAACGAAGGACTTGTTTTTTCGTATACTATTATCTCTATGTATTTTATTTGTGATACTTATAAAAGTACTAGGTATATATAATATTATATTATTTCGTTTATATTTATAAGTCTATAATGAGGACAATTCGAAACAAGATCACATATAAATACTTATATAAATAATATATATATCTATTCGAAATAAGTATATTATTATAATCATGACATACCTTATTTTTCTTCTTCAACCTTCCTCTTTGCCACCGAAGAATTGGGGGGTAAGCAGTGCTGTAGGCACAATCACGCAATTCTCTATCCCTGGGAATAAGAGACACAAGCCATGTAGGAGAATAAAACCGGATCGAACTTAAGTATAGAGATGCTGCGCCGCAACCGCACTTTAATTGATCTCTCTCTCCATCTTTTTTTCTTGGCCCTGGCAGTATCTCTCCTTTCTGAACCTTTATTTCAATTTAGTATGTTGAGAAAGGCACGTACTACCGACAGAAAATTCCCGACCCCTAAGACATCACATTTTGGACTGAATTTCTCATGGTGTTTTTAGTTTGAGTAGCCTTGCCACGGGGTATATCCTCCTCTATTTGCATTGTGCGACGGCCCTCACTGATGGAGTTATATAATTTCTGTTGCTGAAAAAACTAAAAAGTTAATCATGTCATTAAAAATTGGAGTTTCCTTAAACCCCCTTTCCGCGCGCAATAGGTTAGTTTTAATGGTGGGGACCCAACGAGAGAACTCTATTAATATAAATTGCCAGTCCATATATAAAAAACCATCTAACAGAATTCCAGATGTTTAAATTGTGCCGGTGCCACATTCACAATTTCAGTATCCGTCACTTTCCTTCACTCAAGCTGTGCTCAGGAATGAATCATATTTTTATTGTCCACATTCCCTTTTTTATATTTCTTCTTCTGTAAGCCGCTTCTGGCCCCGCTGAATAACTCACCCCATTATCCTCTACTCTCCCACAAATATTGACCCGCCGCTAATCGTAGCCCTTTGTGCGTCCCCTCCTGCAGAGATTTATCTTGAAATTACGTTATCTAAATATACACCTTCCCTGTGTACTTCACCCATTATATCAAAATTATCCATACTATTCCTTTCTCAAGTGATCTCTTCTGAAATATTCCTCTCCAATATTGTTTCCACCTCCAGTATATGCGTTGTTCGTGTGATTACACACACACACATTCTCCACTAAACATTCACCGGACTATCTACGATAATAACTCAAAACGAACTCGTGTTCTGTCAGGAAATTATTCCTATGCGGGGATTATTTTTTTCCTGTCAGTTTTTTGGATCCGAATCTTTCGAAAACGGTTTTCCAGGTCTTAAAAAGTGTCTCATCAATTTGAGGATATAATGGCCGTCTAGATTTAACCCTTTATGTAAATATCTCTCACACTAGAGCTGAATTAGGTTAATTCTGAATAAATATAATGGTTTTCCCTCTCTCCACAATTGAAACCATATATACCAGTCAAGTAAAACTCAGAACACTTTGTTCATTCTATTTATGTAATTCTTCATGATGTATAACATTATTATACCTTGCGTTTTCCTACACCTTTTTCTCCTCGATTTTCGATCACCGAGTGCGACCCTACTCAGACTTCACAATTACATTGAGCGAAGTCTATTCACTGAAGAGAGAAGATCCTTTCAACAACTATACTATATTTTTAATTAATTCTTTTCAACACATTATATGTTTCCCAGCACTACCTCGCAGGGCACCACCTAAAGGATTGTTTTTATCCCACTTTTAAAATTTTAGGTATATTGCATTAACTTTTAAGTTTAATAATATATAAAGCAAATTAAATATATATATTTTTATTTTATATCATTTTAAAATAAAAATTTAATAACTTTTTGATATGTAAATTATGGTAATGCGTCATCGCCAATGAGCAACTTCTGAAGTCAGCCTTTTATTAGAAGAAATCAGCTGGCATTGTTTACATATAAGTAGTTCTTACAGTTGTCTTTTGACATAAAAAAAATCTATTATCACTATGTCTTACGCATATTTATTCAAATATATTATTATAGGAGATACAGGTATGCATTCACTATAGTTATAAATTGATTGCTTTGTGATTAAATTATTTGAAAAATTTATTTGAACTCAAAATTTTTATGGTCATGTATCGGACCTAGTTAGGCCAGGTTTATTTTAGGCTTACGATAATGTCGCTGTCTTGTTAATTCATTTTGTATCAATGATGATGATTGGTTAGTACGGAAGGTATAGTCAAGGTTCGACACTTTATAATTAAAATGATTGTATTAACGGATAAAATGAACTTGAAATTCAATTTTTATAAGTTTTATTGTCTTGGACCTATTTGTATTTATTTTTAGGCTTATGATAATGTCATCGTATGCATATATATCCAAAATTGAAAATATAGGTATGCATAGTTCATAGCCTGCTCATAAATTCATTTTTTTATGATTGAATCGATAAAATGGGGTTGAATTCTCTATTTTAATTGCTTTTTTAGCCAAATGTTGACCTATTCAGTAATGTTTTTAGGGCTAGAGATAATTTAAAGTCTGGTCATTCTTGCAACCACATTGGTATTACACTTCCAGTGAATATATAAAGCTGCCTTCCTGCATAAGGGGCTAACCCAATAATTCAGCTCATAGTTTTACACGTGATCTATATACTCTGGAGAAGTGTCGCATATTCTTATATACTGGAAACTAGAAATGCTTTTAATAAAAAAAAATATTGGTAATGTAGTAGCAGGGGCTTCACCCCGCATTTTTTATAAAAATCATAAGGAATATACTCTAAGAAAAAAATGAATATGAAGAAAAAATGAGCATGTGGCTGTCTCTTTAGGAAAATAGTTATAGCCTCTCTAAAGTTTATAAAACTAGCATAGGAATTTTCTTATAAATAAAATAAAAATTTAAAATCACAGGATATATACAGTATATATGATATATATATATATATAATTATATATATATATATATATATATATTAATAATAGTATATATATATAGTATACTCTTAAAAAAAATAATAAATGAACATATGAAAAAAATGTCTTAAGTCTTTAGCAAAAAAGTTACAGCCTCAAAGTTTTAAATATTTTCCTATAGGCTTTCTTATAAAAAATAATTAGTGGCATTGTTGCTCGTTTAGGGCTATCCTAGTTTATGATAAGCAATTTAAGTATATATTAGTTTTTCCTCTGTGGTAGACCTAACTAAGTATAGTCATAAACCTGAACTAGAGGGCGTAATATGAGACACACCTTGGATGGATCTCAAAATTGAAAAAGTCTATGGGAGTTTAATAACTTTGAGAACTCGTTTTTTTTCCTTAATAAAAGTGAGCCACCGGTTTATTTATTTTTTTGATTTTTCAGTATTTTTACAGTAAGCCTAACTATTCCTGTGAGTTTTATAAATAATTGTGGGGATGAATAGCCCTCTGGCTACTATTAGCCGAAATTATTAGTATAAATGTATTGTAATTGAATCAAATAGAACTCTATACTTATTAGTAAAACTAGTTATTAATCATCATATTAATCCATACTATTCAAAAATTGCATAAAAATAATTTGAATTGAGGTTTTTAAACAAACCAACTTTTATGAATTGTGAAATCAGTGATTGACTATAAAAATAAGGCTTTTTGGCTTAGTCAAAATATACTATATGATACCAAAACTACCCATATACCTATCAAATCCTTTCTTAAATAGGCTCTATTGGCAATTTGGATGTCAAACTCAACAACCTCGCTGTGCAAACCATCTCTCAATAATATTAACAACCCTTATTACTGAAATGTATGCTTCTCTTAATATAAGATGTCATGCCTTCCTTAACTTTTCTTACTTCTGGCCCTGGTCTCCCATCTCATCCAGTCCATGGTCTTACCTATGAAAGAATATAGTTGGTTTTCTGTACTTATAATAGAATGAAATTTTTGTAGACTTTTATCAATCCCTCTGAGAAGTCCGCCTTCTTACAGAAAACCATTTTACTTCAGCCTCTCGATAGCTCTTACCTTCAAACCCAAAATCTATTCTTTGTTGCTCTCTACATTGCATTCTCTCTAGCATATGTCTTTCCTTCAAATAAGCCCAAACTTGTGCACAATACTCTAATACTGCACTAACATAGCTTTATACAGTTTACTTATAAACTTCCTTGTTTTTGTAAAAATGACATTTTGATTTATTATATCTAGCATCATGTTAGCTCTATTCCTTGCTTCCAAACACGATTAGCTACTTTCAATATTAACTTGCTTAATGAATACACCTAAATTTTTCCTTGTGCACAGGGTCTAAAGCCAATTCCCCATTCAACATCGTAGTTAACTGTTTAATTGAGTAACTAGTGAAGAACCTGTTACACTTTTTTTTCTGTTAGCTTTAAATTTTCTACTTAAGTGTCCACCGCTAGAAGTTTATCAAGATCATTTTGAGTCTTTATACATCCATCAACTATTCCTTACTGAGGTAGCCACTTCGGTATCATCTGCAATTCACACCATTCCTGTACTGAGGTAACCACTTTGGTATCATCCATTGCAATACTTGAATCTTACATTTTAATCGCCTGGTCCTAAACCTCATATACTATTTATATTATATATATTATATATATATATATATAATATATATATAATATATATATATATATATATATTATATATATACTATATTATATATTAATATATTATATTATATATATATATACTATATATAAATATATATATATATATATATTATATATATATTACATTGGGCGGGGTGCCCTGGCCCCTTTTTAGAAGGGGTGATTCATCCACTAAATAAAAAAACATATATATAGTTTAGTTTTCAAAGTGAAAGCATAAGTTCGAAAAGTTTCCAGGATATGTTTATGTTTTATTCTACACAGTTGTTCCATTTTTAAAAAATCTAAATAGTTATTGGGATAAAAAAAAAATTGGCCCCCCCCCCCTTAATAGAATTTCATTTTTTGAAAAACGTGAGTTTTCTTACATAAATATGAAGTTGTGGACAGATTTAATTATTTTTTTTCAGTGTATACAGTTGAGTATGTTAGCCTTTAAACTGGCAAAGTAAATTTTGTTCCAAACATGTGCATAGTATTTAAATCTACTGGGCCCTAACGTTGCTTGATTCAACCCACCATAAAAATTGGACTGATGGGGTTGATATTGCGGCCACCATTGTTATTCTTATTCTCAATGTATTATTATTGACATTTTTAATTACATTTATCTTTAATACAATATTGTAAACGTTTTTCTCATTTAATAAAAGTTAAAATGAAAAAAAATGAAAATAAAAAACACATGGAAACATAAAATTTATATGATGATTTAAATATTTCTTACGTTATTTGCTTCTTTAGGTTTCTTTTGCTTGCTGCTATGATCATTATTTTATGTATAATATCTGAATTTTTAATTTATTATTTAATTTTTTTTTAAAAAAAAATTAAAAGATAAAATTGAAATTTTCAAGATAAAGGAGGAAGGTTTAAAAAGATTTTCTTATTCATCGACTTTGGACAGCTGGAGTTAATCCCTGCAAGGTAAGGGTAAGGCAGGTTTCTTTTGCTTGCTGCTTTGATCAATATTTTTTTTTTATGTGCTTATGACCTATATGGGCCTTGATTTCAGGAAGTAAGAAAATTTACAGAGTTAAAAGAAAGTTGGAAGAGAAAAAGTATAGCTAATAAGTGGCCTCACAGTCACCCACCTGGCCCACTATATATCATTACATATATTTAGTGATGGGACGATTAATCGTCATCGTGGGCATCGGCAAAAATCGGCATATTTTTTTCTTATCATCGTCAATCGGCAAAATTTCGCCGATCTATTTTGCCGATTAATTAAAGAAATATATTTACGACTTTGATAATATTTAAACTAAATATTATAATAAATATAATGAAAATTATAATAATAATCAATAATAATAAAATAATAATAATAATAATAAATAATAGATATTAATAATAATAATAATAATAATTATAAATAATAGATATATAATAATAAGTAATAATAAAATAATATCTTATATATACGTATATATAAGAGTATAATATATATATATATACTATATAATATATCTATATTTATTAAATATATATTATATAGTATATACCTGTAAACGTGGGGTTACTTGGCCACCTTCGCAACTACGCTCTGCTACCTTTAGAAAAAAGTTTGTTAAAGTTAAAAATGAGATATACACACTCAAAATATGGATACTTATTAGGCACTATACATCTTGACATATTCCTTGGACTCCCATGCAAGTAGTTTTTTTCCCAATGTCAAAAGAAATAGGGTGGCTAAAGTTATTCCATCATTGGGGCTATTTTGGTCAGCTGAAGTTTCTTTGTATTTAACTTATAATATAAACTTTAAGATTTCCTTAATCCACTTTTAATTATGTGTATTGAAAGCTTCTAGAATAGGTCTGATGGAAATATTAATTTTGTGTATTTTAGGAAGACCGTACAATACTCCTAGTGAAGAACCACGAGAGTAGATATCATTAAATACTGCTTAACCAGTTTATTTGGCTTGCAGCATCTTACGCAAGAAACGATTAACCTTCTCCTCTATATTAAGTGAGATATAACGGTAAAAATCGTAAATAATAATGTTGGGTTGCGTTTGCCACCTGTCAAAAGAAGCCGCGACCCCCCTGCCATAAGACCCAATTTTAATTTAAGGTCTGTTAGCTTCTAAACTATGACGCTGATTTAAAATCAGGCAATGTCTATGCTCCCTTCCTAAGAGTGCTAAATATAACATACATGAAAGCCATGTTTGTATGTCTTCCCAATTCTTCTGGGTGAACCTTAACAAAATGACTTCATTTTTCACGATTTTTCAACTACATTTTCTCAGTAGTAAAACAACATTTTTATTTTGTTATTTCGACACCTAATGGTTCATTTTAGTAGTCAATTTTACTGGCTTTTAAAGGAAAAAAAAATTAAATTTCCATCCTTTCTAGAAAAAAAGTTATGAACCATGAAAGCCATATAGGTGAAAATGTCCAAAGTAGCCCCGGTGGCTAAAGTAACCCCAGTTTACGTATATATATATATATATATATATATATATATATAATATATATATAATATATATATATATATATATATATAATATTATATTATATACCCATTTTGTTTATGGATATGTATGATATTCATGCCTATTATGGTTCCGCCTTCTTCTGTTGAGCGTCCATATCCACCTCATGCCTCCAGACGAACATATCAATATACACATACTTATATTTCCACCCCTCTTCTAACGACGAACGTTTACAGACATCCCTACTCCCTGTATATATCCATAAGTGTAGGGAAAAAAATTGCCCACATCGGATATATGTCCTGCGTGTCGTAAAGGCGACTAAGGGACGGTGGTAGTTGAGTGGTGGCTGCCTACTACCACTTATCTTTTGCCAGGAAGGCTAATGCAAGGCTCAGAGAAGGTCGTGATCGCGTGAAGTGGTTTCTCATCTTTCGTGCGAAAATTGTATAGAATCGTATGGTATGCATGCGTTGTCAGAGGAATAATGTTGAGGAGCAAGAGAGAGGAGATCGGATTATTTAGAAATCATGGCAAATGTTGATATACTAGCCTGTGACCTGAAACAAAGATGGCATGGAAATACGGTGGAAAATGAGTGGTGATTCGTGTGGAACTGTGTCTTTGTGGTTGGCTGTGGAATATGGATGAAGGGGGATTAGAAGAGATTTTTGCACAATCTGATAGTGAGTTTGGTAGAGGAGCGTATGCGTAAAGATTTGTGTGCTGTGAGTACTAGAAAGTCTAAAGGTTTAAATTATAAGTTTGAAAGATCAAAAAATTTGTTGTTGGTTGCGACATATGATCATCTGAGGGTAAATGTTGAAATAGAGTACGATTTTCGGGGATGAATTTCTGAATGATGTGTTTGGATCGGGGGAAATGTGAAGGTTCATTCATTTGCCACATATCTGCTCCATTCAAGGATTTTTTTTTTTTTTACAGTGTCACCACCTACTCACGGGCAGAGCCCTATTCAAGAGGGTTGTATTACTCTCAAAAAGTTCACCCTCTAGCGCAAATTACGCATATGAGCCCAGACGCAGGCTTTAAAGTGAGGGAGATTAAATTCAGTAGGACATACAGAAGATGGAAGAGATTCCACAAAACAGAAGGTGGTGGATAAAGATGAGGAAGCATCCAAGCAAACTAGCCTGGAGTTACCAATGTCAACACAATCACTCGTGCGAAGATACAGCTACCTATGTGTGCTCACGAAGGCGTCCTGTAAAGGCTGGTGGTACGCGAGCTGGATAAGTTGCCCTCGAGTCACTTGCCACTGCGGTAGCCTATCAGATAGAGATAAAAGCACCAAGCATTCGCCTTGCATAGATATGCCAGGTCAAGTGAACTGGAAAGTGCTAGAACAGTTTATAGCTTTTTGCCTTTGAGTCGGCCCTGTAAAAAGCCGGGGTGAAACCAGAGCCCCCCCCAGCTATGAAGGTAGTACTCCATACATGGGCGGATGAGACCTTTGTAAAGCGGAGCAAACTGAGAAAAGTAGGAAATTCTCACAGTCTAAAACAGAACTTCCACTTCTTTGAGGCCGCCCTAGCAACCAAGTTGTGATGTGGAGGTTTCCAAACATTTCTTTTCTGTTCCATGTTAAGCAAGGACTGGTATTATATTTGTAACAAGCGAAGACGTACAGAATCGTTGAAAGAGACAGAGGAACAGTTAGAAGGTATTTTGCGGGGGAGAGGAAAGATTTTAAAAGTTGGGTTTTTAAAGAAATTGAATTTCACAAAAAGTATTTCTATCCATCAGCGAGAATTAAATCATAAAGATTAAGACGACAGGCAATTCCAGAAGTAAGATGGGACATCTTTCTAAATGAGTTAAGTAATGAAGGGTCGAGGTATCGAATATCGAGTGGATAGAGTTAGAGGTGCGGTGAGAAGATCATTAATGAAAGGTAGGAACATAAATTAGGAGATAAGACCATTGAAGAATAAACACCACTATTAACAGAAAATGAAGAAGACATTGCCCCATTAACAACAACGATATGAGTGATTTTGAAAGAAGCTAGATTATAAGTAAGCAAAGGAGAAAGAGGAAACCCAAAGGAGGGGAGAATGGAGAGCCGTGACGCGTGCCATACTCGGTCACAGTGCTTGGAATTATGGATCAAGCGCCACCAACCCAAGTCTCCCTAGTTCCTAAAAGCGAAAGAACCATAAACATCGGTTTGATAGGATGTATATCCGCTCAGTAGCTCGTGCAACAAGAGAGGGCCGTACTGGCGATCGGAATGAGTTTCCAGATGATTCTGAAAATAAGAGAGAAGAAGATCAAGATCTTAGAAGAATGACAAGGTGAGAGCCTACAGGGCGATAGTTAGAAGGACTAGAAGCGGCATCTTTTTTTTCGGAATAGGTTGGACATGTGGAGAGCTTCCAACAACTGAGGGAGGGAAAGTGCAGTATTGAGACATAGGAGAATATAGTTGAGCTAGGGCCGAAGAGAATTTGCCTTTTCAGTTTTAGAACTAGCAACACAATGATCAAATCGAATAAGAGGAGACAAGGCAGATTTACAGAAGTTGCTAGAGAGAAAGATTTGTCAGTAAGAGAACCAAGGAGGTTATGCGCACTTCCTTTGATGAAAGACAGCTTTGCTCGTCGAAGAGTACTCCTGCAACGATTTCTAGTCTGAATGAAATTAGTGAAATGATAGGAGAACGAGAATTTTTCCACATCGGATACGCACTATGATACGCACTGCTTCTAGCCTGAATGACCAGAGAAAAAATAAGCCTACGATGACCCTGGATTATGAAGGAAAGAAAAGATGTTAGTTTTAGAAGGATGAATATGAAAGAAAAATTTATCTGAAGAAGGTATGAACCTGCTCATCCATCAACAGATTACAGCTCCCCTCCTTATCTTTAAATCTTATCAAATCCATCATTAAGTCCCTTATTGAGGTAAGCCATGTATTTGTATATCATCTGCAAACTTGGAAGCCTTACATTAAGTCCCTGGTCTAAAGATTTTATACATGTATGAGGCAACAAGCCACTTGACTAAAAAATCGTTACGGACCCAAACATTCTCCTCACTTCCATAATAAATACTTTTCATTTTTCCATTGATTAACTATTAATTATATTATTATTATTATTATTATTATTATTATTATTAATTATTATTATTATTATTATTATTATTGTTATTAATTATTATTAATATTATTATTATTATTATTATTATTATTATTATTATTTATTATTATTATTAATTATTATTATTTATTATTATTAATTATTGAGACTTAGGGAATCAAAAATTTCTTTGATCGCTTAATAAATAATTTCGGGAGGTGAACCCCCTGAAATTTCTACAGCCTTTTATATATATAGGGTATATTATAATATATATAATATAGTATATATTATATTATATATATTTATATATATGTATATTATATATATATAATATGATATATTATAATATAATAGTATATATATATATTAGAGAGAGAGAGAAGAGAGAGAGAAATTTTAAAAAATAGTTTTTTTTTTTCAATTAATCCGTTTTCTGCGCATATTTTTTCTACATCGTCATCGTCATCGTCATCGGCACAAAATTTCATAATCGTCCAATCACTGAATATATTAATTATTATAATATAGTAATAATATATTATATATATATATATATATTATATATATATATTAATTATATTATATTATAATATATAGAGATATATATATATATATTATAATATAGATTATGCCTTCGTGAAAAACAAATATAAGAT
>JABUQX010055180.1:35000-52500 GCA_015478945.1 Trachelipus rathkii
TCAAAGCTTAAAGATTGTAAAGATCTTATGGTGACATCAAGAATTCAGCTATTAGACATCTTACCAAACTGAGGAAGTGATTATCTGATTATTTTCTAGAGCTTGATGAGTAGTATGAATCCCATTAATTTTGAAATTGCTGATGTGTCAGAAGAGCCTGGAGCACTGGCAGAGCCATTTCTTGAACTTCTCTCCAACACATTAAATTTCAGAGTTAGGCAGATCTGTCAGTTTCTTGGACATCAAGAGCTACAAAGTCTTTCAAAATTGCACATGAAGTGAAAAATGCTTCTACCATTTGCCAAAGTTATCTTTGCAAAAAAAAAAAAAATTTCCATTCTCATTAACTTAAAAACAAATTACAAAAATAGGTTAAACCTTAGAAGCAGTATCCAAATTGCTCTGCATCAATTAGCCTTAATATTGATGTATCAAAAATGAAACCTCATTTCTTCAAAACTTCCAATGAAATGTTTTTTGTCCCTTAATAATTGTTTTTTGTTTATTTTTCTGTTACCATTTTCACATTTCATTCAGTTTATTTTTCATTTGATGGTTAATTTTGTTTTATCTTTAAATATTGATAAATCATAAAAAAATATTGCATGACTGTTTTCTCGGTGCAAATGGATAAATGAGCTGTTTTAATTTTGAGTACTCTTTGTGTTTTCCTGATTTAGTGTAATTTAAGAAAAATATTTGTATACCATATGCTATATTTTTTAAAACAATTAATTTTTTCAATTAGTTTTTCCTTTACTTTCAAGTCTAGGAGTAATATTGTTGTGCACATATATTTTTGGGGTAATACCCCAGAAGTTGTGACCACTGGTTTAGACATACCTAACATTATTCTTAGGTTAGTAAAACTGAGTAGTTATTAAATATAATTCAGTTGCATTAAGTGTCCAAAGAGTCAAAATTAGTTTAAAAGCAGTTTAGGTAAATATTTTGTTTTAATGGGTTTCAAAATATATACCTACATTTAAAAAGAAAACAAAAAAAAATCATGCCAAATAAATCCCACTGGGGTAGGTATTTTTTTCAAAAATTCCTGGTTTTTCTATGCAAGAAATTTTGCTTTTTATAATCAAGTAATGTTATTTAGCATGTATATATATGAAAAAATAAAAAGAGCTTCAAAAGGATAATAGATAATCATATTGATTTAAAAGTTTCAATTTTTACCTTTTTAATAAAAGTGAAGATTCTCTATCGCAACCCATTGTAAATTACTCTAATTTATTCCTTTTTAAAATTTTTATAAATGCATAATTTAAAGGATTTAGTCAATTTAATATTAAAAGTTTAAGATTTTCTAATTATGGTGCAAAAATAGAAGCCAGAGATCTTTTTCAGGTGAAAGTGTACTTCTTTTCAGCTAGCACAGATGACACTAAATGGAAAAGGAATGATAAATATTTTCTTGCACAGTCTGTAAGATACAATTTTACTATGCGTTTCCTAAATTAAAATACTAATAGACTATACTTGCAAATTAATTAATAAAGTATGTATATTTGATTAGTAGCCTTGTTTTCAAAATAGTATGTCAATTTTATTATTCATAAAGTTGCATACAGGTAATTTGAAAGCTTGGATGATAGACTAGAACACTGCTCCAATAAAAATTTGGTTGGCTCAATCATTGAGCCTTTGACCAAATCCCATACAAGTAAAGGAAAATGGACACCCATTTCAATTCAGAAATGAAAAATTAAGAAAAAATGACACTCCAACAATTGAATTTAGGAAAACAGATTAACTAGAATATTATTATTATTATTATTATTATTATTATTATTATTATTATTATTATTATTATTATTATTATTATTATTATTATTATTATTATTATTATTATTATTATTATTATTATTATTATTTATTAGCTGAAATGAGTAATGTGAAAGTCATGAAAATAATGCAAAAAAAAAGTCATGGTTACATCAACTAGAAATGGAAGCCCTTTGTTAACATTATTCGTGTATAAAGAACTTGGTGAAATAAGTCAACAAGTTTTAACAATTAAAGAAGTTTAATTGGAATGAAAATGTGAGGGTGAGATTAAGAGGCTCGAGTAGATAAATCCAGGAAAGTGTTTGATGCAATGAAGAATTTGATTACAAATAGCAAGGTTTAATATAAGTGTATCTGAGGAAAAGATTCCTTATATACCATGTATGTAGTCAAAATTGTTGTAGGGATGTGAAGTATAAACCTTAACCAAAGCAGATGACGGGATGCAAGAGAAATGTGGTTCTAGAGAAGAATGCCGAAGGTTTTGTAGAGTTTCAAATGAGCAGATGAAAGTATGAACATTTCAATGGAGCTACTTAAATGAATCCAGTATATGGGATATTTTGACATCATCAATTATAAAGTGTATTTCTTATTGGTAATTATTGAGAGAAGATGAACAAAATGACATATATAGATAAGGGTTGAGAGAAAATATTGAAGAAGGGAATACAAAAGTAAATTATTACGACAGTCAATGTTAAAGTGGATACAGCACTAAATAATAATAATTATTATTATTATTATTATTATTATTATTATTATCATTATCATTATCATTATCATTATCATTATCATTATCATTATCATTATCATTATCATTATCATTATTATTATTATTATTATTATTATTATTATTATTATAATTATTATTATTTATCTTCTTGCTATCCCCAGATTAGGGATGAGGTGCGCAACATACACTGGAAACCAAAAAGTTAGTAGAACACGAGATAATTTGAACGGAAAGCACCCCACCCCCCTACACACCTTCCCCTTATACCTTTAAATGAAAGCCCATTGGAGACCAAAAAAATCCACCCTAGGGTTTTACAAGACTGCAGCATACTCTCATTGTTGTATTTCATCAGAGTATTGTTCATCTCTTGGGCCAGGCCCATAAACATACCCCCTCACAAAACCCTGCAATTCACTCCTATTATGCACCATTCTTCTGGCCTTTGCCAAACTTGCATTTCTTTACTGACTCAATTCACTTTTTTTTTCAGTCTCCCGGCCGGTTGATTTTCTACACACTCACCACTATACATTCACTTAACCAACCGACTATCATCCATCCTTTCCATATGACTGAACAATGAATACATTCTCATTTATGAACTCTCATCACACCACACAACTCCTAACACATTCATTCCTTATTTTATCAATTCTTCCCACATCTAATACACTCCTAAGATTGTCCTTCTGAACAGGTTGTACCTTAGATCTATACCTCTTATTCCACACCATAGTTTCATTACTATATTAACACCTGTAGCAACATAATCTCGTGTAAAACCCTAGCATATTCAAGACTTAGTAACTTTGTATTCACCAAGGATTTAATTGCACCAGTCACTTTATTACTACACTATATACATCATCCATTCCCTTTTCATCCAACATGCAGGCTAAATATTCAAACTCAAATACTTGTTCCAATTGCTGACCATCCAAGCACATCGCGGATTCTCATCACTCAACTACCATTACCTTACTTTTATCTACATTTACTTTTAAACCCCTCCTTTTACATGCACTGCCAAATCCCTCTACCATTCCTCTCAAGCTTTCTTTAGATTCGCCACAAACAACCAAATCATCAGCATACAATAGCAGGTCACCCCCTCCCTCTTCCATTGTCGTCTATCAGCTAACCTATCCCCTACCACCCCTACTCCCAATTCTTTCGTCACCCCATCCATATACAAATTAAATAGCCATAGTCATAATACATCCCAGTCCCACCCTATTAATAATAAACCATTCGCTTCTCACTCCATTTATTCTTATACACGTTTCAGTATCATCCTACACTTTTAATTCCATTCAGAAGCCTATCACCAACACAATATATCACTAAACACCTGCCACAGAGCTTCTCTACTAATCCTGTCATTCGCCTGTTGCTAGTCTATAGAACCTAAATACAATTTATTTCATTTGCTCAATCATTTGTTTCAATATGAAGATTTGATCTACACATTCTCCACCACTTCTAAATGTATCTTGTTCTTGGCCAATCAGTCCCTCAGTCACTTTTTGCAATATTTCAACGAAAATACCATCATATATCTTTCAAACAACACTCAATAATCTAATTCCCCTATAGTTCTTACAGTTCCCCTTATCTCCCTTACCCTTATATAAGGATACTATTACTACTATATACCTTCCACAAATGCTTTTTTGCACAACTCCCACATCTAGTCATTCACAATCTTACCTCTATTCTTGATCATTTCACCAGTAATTCCATCTGTATCTTCGGATTTACCATTCATCAACTTTCTCACTCTACCTATTACCTCATCCCCAAAATACCTATTTCTTCTTACACTATCACCCCAGACATATTCACTATCACCTCTTCATCTCTGCCAATGTTATTCAGATTTTTAAACTGTTCCCCCCACACTTCTCGCATCCATTTCATCAGTCATGAAAGTACCATCCCTATTCAATGTTCTCTCTTTCTTATTAGCTTTTTCCTACTTCCTTTCAGAAGATCTTCGTATTCCGTTGTAAGCCCCTATTCATCTTCCTTCCAAACTGTTCACTTACCCCTTTTCCTCCTACATATGCAATTTTGTCTTCCTCTTTTCCTCCTTATATGTTTCCATACACCTTTCTTTTGAGACCTCATCACTGGCTTTATAAGCATTCAACCATGCTTTTTTTTTTTTTTTAACCACTTGCATCACCTCTTCATTTCACCACTCATTATTGACGTTCTTAATCCCTACTTTTAGCGCATACACGTATTTCTCTTGCACTACTAACAAAGGCTTCCTTCATTTGTGTCCACATTTGTTCAGTTTCATGTTGTTCACATTCAACTAATTTATTTGCAAGTGCTCTCACATATTTTTCCTCACTCTAAATTCTCCCCACTCCCTTCCTTATCTTTTTTTTTCTTCTTCTCTGTATAACCGCACTAAATCTTACATAAAACAACATAATGATTTGATATTCCCATCCCCAACCCCCTCGCTGATTTAACATCCATCACATACTTCAACATCCCTTCTTCAACACAAAGTCAATCATACTTTTCACTTCGATACCATCTCTACCTACACCAACTCTAGTATACTTATGAATACTCTTATGCTTGAAGAATGTATTACTTACACACACCTCTCTCCTGATAAAAATCAATCACCTTCCTACTATTCTCATTTTCTCCCACCACCCCAAAGGCACCAGTTATACCATCCCTTTTTCAGTTACCAATCCAGCCATTCAAGCCCCTACTCACCCTGTCCGAAACATCATTTAGATTATCCCAGAAAGTCACACGCTCTTCAACGTCACCCACAGATGGACTATATGTTACAACCACATATACCTTGACCTTCCTAAATAAATTTAACCGTAGAATTCTAATACTCATACAATCAAATTCCGCCATAGCTTTATGCCACAAGTCATTCACTGATTCGCACATTCTTCTCTCCACTCCAACATACACACATTTCACCCCACACCACTCGTCTTCACAGCTTCCTTTCATCTTTGTCGCCTCCTATGAATCTCAGAATGTACACTGGGAATTCTTTTCTCCCCGCACTTAGGGATATATGAGAAAAGGTGTCTGTAATAGTAATAGTGTTTTATGGTCTGTATTATTATTATTATTATTATTATTATTATTATTATTATTATTATTATTATTATTATTATTATTATTATTATTATTATATGTGTGTGGGTGAGAAAGAATTTTCACATTGTGCCCTCTGGGTGTAAAGAGGCAACTAAATGGACAGTGGTAGCTGGATTTGGGTCTCACTACCACTTATTTGTACCCTAAAAATGCTCATGCATGCCTCGTATTTCCGGTGAAATATTTGGGCACCCTACCCCAGTTATGGGGAAGCAAGGGTTATATTATTATTATTATTATTATTATTATTATTTATTATTATTATTATTATTATTATTATTATTATTATTATTATTATTATTATTATTATTATTATTATTATTATTATTATTATTATTATTATTTTATTATTATTATTATTATTATTATTATTGTTTGAAAGGCTGGGCAAGAAGCATTCCGTTCGATTACTCGTTCTTATTACCGCGGAGCTGCAGGGGCTCTTCTTGTTTATGACATCACAAGAAGAGAAACGTTTAACCACTTGACTCAATGGCTAGAGGACGCTCGGCAGCACTCGAACTCAAACATGGTCATTATGCTCATAGGAAATAAAAGGTAAAGATTAAAATGAAAAATATTTTTGACTTTTTTTTCTTTTCAAATTTGACCCATAAACATAGGAAGTGTATTTAATATCACTCAAATAGGTAGTTCTTTTTCGAGTAGCTCTCTTGGTTTAAAAATCTCTAGTTTTATGATTTATTTTAATACTACTCAGCACGCCACATTAAGCTACACTGAGGAAGAAATTACCATAGCCTTGAAACTCTTGCCTCGTATCTAGCAATCTAACTGATCTATTTTGTTGTACCAAAAACTCTTATTCCTGTTGAAAGCGTAACATTCTTACTTTTCTTTTATTGTTCTTTCTGTTACTTGCCACGTGGCAAATGTCTTTCTGTAATCATTGTTCGCTACTTTCCAAATTGTAAACAACATGTGAATTGCCATAGCTTTCCTTTCTAATGAATTTTGTCACTTTACTTTTACAGTAATTGTAATGTAATTCAAAACCAACCCAAGGGATTAAATTTTTTTTGTTATGTCGAAAGCCTTTGTTTCAAATTAACATTTATAAGCAGCTATAAAACTGCACCTTATGTGTGAGGATTGTTGACCCCATGTTTTGATATACCAGACCAAAAGTATTCTTTTAAATATGCAGATAAGAAAACATGAAATTGAGGCTAGAGTCCAAATTGTAGTAGGAATATTTTTACCTTTTCCATGTTCATCACCTCCAATATTTGGTTCCAATTTTTCATTAGATGTGGTATTTTTACTCTTTCACCCCTCTATCATACACATATGTACTTAATATTGTTGTCCCATCTGAGGATGTAAATTATCAACCCTCATTTTACTCTATCCTTTTTAGTCTATTCTTGACCGAGGGGCCACACTGTGTCCAGGAAACCCGCTACGTCTGCTGGGTTCTTAGAGAAGTAATTTGAAATTGTGCCCTATATGTTGCAAGAGAAGGGCAATTCAGAATGAGGTGCTCAGTTGTTTTTGGTTCTTATTAGAATTTTAGTCATGTTGGAGATGTAGTGTTGTATATTTTGAGTCGGTGTTAGTATGATTTTAAGTTGGGGTGGTGTCGTGACTTTAAAATGAAATGGTAAGTGGAACTTTGGGTTTTCCGCGGGCGAGAGTTACGAGAGTTTGATGTGTTAGGAATGTGAGCGTTGGTGATGTGGTTGGGTTGACTACTATTAAGATATTTGTGTGTTGTGTATGTTTAGATAATTATTTATAGACTGTGGAATGGTTCTGAAAAGCTGGGGATGATGGCGGGAATCTTAATCGGTTTCTTGTGTGGTTATGGATGTTAGGATATGATGGCTCCCCAAGTAGTACTGTTTTTGATAGGCACTTTTTATTAGATACCTGGGCTCTGTGACCTCATAAAACATTAAGTGATTCACTTTTTTCTCTTGCTTTCTCTTCACCCTTCCTACTCAACTCTATATCTAGCCTCTGATAGTCTTTTCTTTTCACTTTCGACTTTCTTTTCTGTAAGAACACATGATATTATTTATACTCCAATATTCCTTTCAAATTCTGCTTTACACATGTATAACATCTTAAATATAATGCGTTTTCCCACAACCACTTTAAATTAGAACTATATCAGCTCTTCATTTTTTTTAGCCCTTTTGTACTCTATTCTTATACATAAAATATTTTGGTAACTGGGTGATATTTAAGTCTTATCATGGTTCTTTCTTGACTCATTTTATGCCATTTTTTATCTTTAGTTAGAATTTGTACATATTAGTTGCCTGAGATATGATCATAAACAATCAAGTTTTTCCTTCTCCTTTTTATGATTGCCTTTTTAAATATTTATTATTGCCTTTTTAAATATTTAAAGTATACTTTCATCTGCTTAAACTAGTACTTTTTTCGAACTATATACCCTTCTAAAGTTTGAATATATATTTTTATTAAGTTTGTTTCGATTTTAATTCTTTTTACTTGGGTTTCTATTTATTTATTTATTTTATTTATTTATTAAAGTGATTTGGACTCTCGTCGTGAAGTCAAGCGTGAGGAAGGTGAGGCTTTTGCTCGAGAACACGGCCTAGTTTTCATGGAGACTTCTGCGAAAACTGCGGCTAATGTTGAAGAAGCCTTTATTAACACAGCCAGAGAGATCTACGAAAAGATTCAGGAGGGTGTGTTTGACGTACATAATGAGGTAAGACTTATAACCCTTCTATTCCTTAATACTGTTTGGTATTACATTTGTTGCTAGGTGTTGATAGAACAATTATTGTTTCATTAAAATAAATGTTCCTTTAAATATACAGTCTTTGCCTTTTGTCGGTGGGGGTGGGGTGCTCAAACTTGCACCAGGAACACAATAGTTAAGTAGAAGACCATGACGTGAGTCGAAGAAGAAAGCCCTCACAACCTCCACTCATATTCTTAAGTGTGAGACCGTCACTACCAAAATCCGCCTTGAAACTTCACATTCCATGACAGTCACCCACTGCGGCATATTATTATTATTATTATTATTATTATTATTATTATTAACTAGATGAATAAATAATTTAATAAATTTCACTTGTGTGCTGTTGTGTTCTGTTTGTTAACGTTCCTCAGGAGTTTTTTTTTTTTTTTTTTTTTTTTTTTTTTTTTTTTTTTTTGCCGACTGATGTTTCCAATCAATCGGAAATTTTTTTTTTAACTTTTTGCTGACTGATGTTTCCAATCCATGGAATAATAAGTTATATTTCATAAAAATGGATATAGTCATAATAGTGTTGAAGTAGGATTGAATGTCTTCATAATTATGGATAACTAAACTTTTTTATATTTTTTAATCAAATATAAACAAAGTCGTAGACATTCAGTTTGTGATGTAGTCATTGAATACTTAAAACCTTGGTGACAAATTAGCTGGAAAGTAAAATTATTACCGTTATACATAAAGTTTTAGATAATAATAATAGTAATTCTTTCTTCCTTTATTCCCCATTCACTTCCCACAAGATAGTAGTAGGGTGCATGATGTACGTGGAAATAAATGTTAGGTAGAAGAGCATGACGTAAGTCGAAAGGACGGCCCCACGTCTCCCCCACATACTCTTAAGTGCCACCTCCCGTCGTTGCCAAAAATCCCCCTTAGGGCTTCACAACACCTGTGATGGACTCTCACTGTAATCTCTCGTCAATGTAGGGTTCATTTCTGGACCAGGCGTACAACCATATCCCCTCACAAAACTCCGCCATTCACATGTATTATGCACTTTTCTTCTCGCCTCTATCAAGCTCTTATTCCTTTCCTTTAAGACACTCGATTCACTTTTATACTTTAGTCTCCCAACCAGCCGATTCCCAGCACACTAGCCACTATGCATCCTCTTAAACAACCGACAATCATCCATCCTTTCCATAAGACCAAACCATTTTAAACGCACTCTTTTATTCTCTCATTTACGCCTTTCTTCATACCACACCACCCAAACACGTTCATTACATTCTATCAATTCATAAATTTTTCTCACACCTTACACGCCCTAAGATTATTCATCTGAACAAATTGCACCTTAGATCTATACCTCTTATTCCACACCATAGCTTCACTACTATACATTAACACCTGTAACAATATACCCTCATGCAGAACCCTAGATCACTCAAGACTTAGTCCCTTTGCCTTCACCAAAGATTTAATTGTACCAGCCACCTTCCTACCACGCCCAACTTTCCTACTACGCTCATCATCATACGTTCCCTTTTCATCCAATATATATTCTAAATATTAAAATTCAGATACTTGTTCCAATTGCTCACCATCCAATATGATTTCACACCACGGACTCTCCTCACCCACTACCTCCACCTTACTCATATCTACATTTACTTTCAAACCCCTTCTTTAATACACGCTGCCAAAGCTCTCTACCAATCCTCTCAAACTTTTTTCAGGGTCGCCACACAAAACTAAATCATCAACGTAAATAAGTAGGGCACCCTCCATTCTCCATCAGTCTAAACACCTTCCCCTACCACCCCTACCTCTAATTCTGTCATCATCCCATCCATATACAAATTAATAGTCATATGGACATAACACATTCCTGCCTCACCCCACCATTAATATTAAACCATTCACTTTCCACTCCCATTTATTCTTACACACGCTTCACTATCGACATACATAAATTTGATTCCATTAAGAAGCCTACCACCAACACGATATTTCACTAACACTTCCCATAAAAAACTACCTTTTAACGTGCTTTATCCCCTATGCAGGGGGTAACACGGGGGGACCACAGGAAATCGAACTTTAAGGCCGACTATCCCAAACCAGCGCCACCAACGTGTTCGCAGTCGAGTTTTAATTCTTGCCCCCAGGTAGATAAAACTCCAGCTGCTTCGCGGAGGATTTGAACCAGGCCATAAAACCTAAATATAATTCTCACATTTTCTCACTCATTTGTTTCAATGTGAGAAGGTTTGATCTACACATCCTCTACCACTTCTAAATGCACCTTGTTCTTCGACAATGTCCCTCTATCACTCTATTCACTCTTTCAACCACATAATACATCTTCCGTACAACATTCAATAAACTTATTTCCCTATAATTCCCCTTACTTCCCTTTTTACTATTACTGCTGCTCTCCAATCTTTCTGAACTATACCCACTACAAACGTTTTGTTCCACAACTCCCATTTCCAGTCCTAGAATCTCTCCTCCATTCTTGATCATTTGACCAATAATTCCACCTTTACCTTCTGATTTACCATTCTTCAACTTTCTCATCAAATTACCGATTTCTTCTTATACCATCAAACCCAGACACGCTCATTATCAATCACTCCTTCATTACTGCCAATTTTATGCAAATTTTCGAGGCGTGTTCCCTCCACACTCTCCTCACATCCATTTCATCAGTCACGAAAGTACCATCCTTATTCATCATTCTTTGAATAGCCCTCTTACTTTCTTCTTAACCTTTCGTACTTACCTCCATAAAAGCTTATAATAATAATAATAATAATAATCAATTCGATTCAATTCAAAAAAAAAATTTTCATTACAGAGAAATTATAAGTTAATCATTTAATAACAAAGATCACATACAGTTTTATATTATTATATTGTCAAATATTTTACAATTTTAAAACATTACTTGGTTATAATAACCTAAAGTAATTTCCCTAGTATCTGAAATGGGTCTACTAATTGCAACACAGTGCTGTGTCCCTTGAGACCCGAAATACATTTAATAATAATAAGTCTAAAAATTATAACAATAATAATAATGAATTAATAATAATATAATTAATAATAATAATAAGAAAGTTTATAATACCTATCGATTTTAGCGGAAAAAGACTATAGTAAAAATCATGACAATTTTTAAGGAAGTGAACAATATACATTATTAATTTTAATGTTATTTTACAATTTTAATACAATACATTTTCTGAAAGGGGGGGCTACTAATTATAACAATGTGGTGTCCTTTAAGCCCCAAAGTAATACTGTAAATATTAATGTAATCCCAAAATCAATTTAGATACATATGTAGCAATACTTAAAAATAATAATATTGGCAATATTTGATGGAGTCAAGTTTAACAAAGAGAAAATAATAATAACAATAATAGTGATAATAATAATAATAATAATAATAATAATAATAATAATAACGACGACCACAATAATAATAATTTTAATAATAATAATGGTAGTAGTGATAATAATAATAATGATTGTAATAATAATATTCATAGTAATAATTATAAATAATAATAATAATAATACATACGAGAGGACGCTTTTTCAATCCTCCGCGTAGCAGTTGGAGTTTTATCTACCTGTGGGCTGAGAATTAAAACTCGACTACCGAGCCACGTAGGTGGCGATTGGTTCTGGGAAGCCGGCTTAACAGTTCGATTTTCCTGTAGTCCCCCCGTGTTACCCTCTGAAAAGGGGATAAAGCACGTTAAAAGGTAGTTTTTTTTATTATAATAATAATAATCTCAATAATAATAATAATAATAATAATAATAATAATAATAATAATAATAATAACTAACAATAAAATAATAATATAATAATAAAGAAGGAATAATGAATAATACATAATAATAATAATAATAATAATAATAATAATAATATAATAAAATAATAATATAAAATTAACAGTAATTATGAAACAACTGCTAGTAAGAATTATTATAATAATCATTGAAATAGCAATAGCTAAAAGTTGTAACTATTTACGATAATATTCTACTAAACAATATCAACACAATTTTTAAGAGTAGTTATACTAAGGTAACAACAACTGAGGTAATGGTGGTTATTACACTGATATGGATGATTATGATTAGTGCAATTATAGAATGATAGTCGAATAAAAATGGTAACCATAAAATAATAATAATAATAATAATAATAATAATAATAATAATAATAATAATAATAATAATAATAATAATAATAATAATAATAATAATAATAAATAAATAAATAAAAATAATACTATAATAAGAACAACGATAATAAACGAAATAAATAAAATAAAACTAATAATAATAATAATAATAATAATAATAATAATAATAATAATAATAATAATAATAATAATAATAGCTGGATTTTACGTAGTTAGATCGCTGAGTTAACTACTTATTGATAATATTTAGATAAGTTTTTATTTTTTTAGAAAAATATTTAATAGAGTTTTCAGTTTTGATGTCTTGTGGCATTGAGTTGTAAAGTTTAGCTGCTTTGTAGCTGACGCTTTGAGTGGCTTTTTTTAGTCTACAGAAGGGAGCGTTTATGTAAGTATTCGTAGATTTATTCGATTTGCTTCGCGCCTTGCTTGGTTTGAATGAAAATTTTCTAGCAAGAAGTCGCAGTCATTGTTATGGATAATTTTATTATCTCTTTTAGGAGTGATAAATTGAGTAATAATAATAATTTAAAATAGAGCACCATGGACTTGTAATTTCACACTTTCAAAAGCATTTATTAAAAAATAAAATTCATGTTTTTTTCTCTGCTATTTTTATAATGACTTGTTCATATTCACTATGAAAAAAACTATTTCATGGTTGGGTTATTATTTATCATTATATCATCATCATGTTTCATCATCATCATTTGCAAGAAAGACATCTATATATTGGGTAAAATCATTATTGAGGAGAATGAAAATGTGCATTAACTATATGAAGTAATTGAGTTCAATTATTCCTAGTTTTTTTTTCATTGTGTGTGTGAAGAGCTGCAATAACTTCTGTGAACAAATCTTATTTTAAATACAAGGAAAAAAAATACAATGAGACCGGTTTTTCGTATCAGAGTTTACAATAATCATGAATATTTTAAAGAAGTTTATGATTATTGATATATGAATGAAATGGTGCTTGTATTAGATTTTTTTATAATTCTTTTAATATTATCTCTATTGCAGGCTAATGGTATTAAAATCGGTCCTCAACATTCTCCCAGTGGATCATCTTTAACAGGAAATTCAGGAGCTACTGGTGGCCAAGCAGGTGGATGTTGCTAAAGGTTTTTTTTTTATTTTTTTGCATCTAAAGACAAAACCCCCACAAAAAAAAAAAAAGAAAGACCAGTTTGAATGGTGGAGGAGCTCGCACGTTTTTTTTTATTATCTTTATTATTGGATTTTTTTTTTGTAGTACTGTATATCAGTACTTCTACTACTGTACTCCGTTTGAATGCCACAGTATAGTATCTCTCTCCAAGCCCTATTACCGTACACTAAAGTACTTACTAAAGTTTCCTGTTTAAAAAAAATGGAAGTGTTAAAAAATAATTTGTAGGAATTTTATCGAGATGAGAAGCGTCTTGAACTTTTTGTTGTGAGTTTTTTTTTCTTTCTTTCTCTTCATAGTAGTAAATAAAGTTTCTCTTATATATACAACTTTTTTCTTTTTTTCTTTCTTTTTTTTTTAATTCATGTAAAACATGTATATATACTTCGATATTTTTAGGTTAGAATTTAGTGAAAGTTAAAAAAATAAAAATATATAATTTTGATAATTTAACTTAAATGTTAGCGTTTATTTAGCGAATTCTATTTTTTTTGCATTTTTTTTAAATATGTGAGTGAGTATAGCCTGAATTTTATGTATAGCTCATATAAAAGGAATTTGTATAGATTAATTTATCATATATATATATATATATATATATATATATATTATATATATAATATATATATATATATATATATATATATATATATATATATATATATATATATATATATATATAATATAACAGCAGATATATAATACAGATAGTCGATGTGAGATTACTTAGTTAAAAGAACTATTTATAAATATATAAGTGAAGAATTTTTGGTATAAATCAAAAAAAAAAATTTTTTTTCTTAACCTGTGAAAATATTTCACAAGTATCACTGGTCTTTACTCGACCACCACCATCTTCGTAATCGTACTTTAACCTCCCAAGACTATCCACACCATTACCCCTACCACCATTTTACATTACAATACCACACAAACACACACATTATTTCTATTTGTCGGATTTCTGATTTGGTTTGCGCTGAATGAATCTGTATAATGATAGTGATCTTTACTACAGGAAAGTTTTATAGGAAAATGATTTTGATACTATCGTACGATATGTGATAAATTCCTAAGTTCTATATATATATATATATATATATATATATAATAGTAATATATATATATATATATTATATATATATATATATATATATATATATATTATATATATATATAAGTATTATATATATATATATATATATATATATACTAGTATATATATCAATTTATTGCATTTTACATAAACACTGAATAAGAGGACGTTCTTAAAATTTATTATTATTATTCATTATATTATTATTAATTTTATTATTATTATTATTATTATTATTATTATTATTATAAAATATAATTATTATTATTATTGTTGTTTTGTACGTCAGGTTTTACATTCCTTATGAATAGTATTGTGATTGCGCTCATTCTTTTAATTAAACATCATAATCATACAGTCCTTTTATTATATTTTTTTAATTATTAATTTTATTTATAATTTTTATATTTTTAATTATTATTATTAATTATATTATTATTTTTGTAAATAAGATCTGTCAAACATCACGTTCAAGGTCCTCTAATAATAATAATAATAATAATAATAATAATAATAATAATAATAATAATAATAATAATAATAATAATAATAATAATAATAATAAAAAAACAAAAAAAACAATAATAATAATTTACTGCTATAGTTAGTAAATGTACCTTTTCATTGGAAATGGTTGTGAAATTTAAAATTAAGAAATTATTATTATTATTTATTATTATTATTATTATTATTATAATTATTATTATATTATTATTATTATTATTATTATTATTATTATTTGTCAATTGATTATTAATAGTTACCTTACTATTTTATGTAATTTTAATAATAAAAAAGTCATTGATTGGAAATTTTTATAATTATTATTATTATTATTATTATTATTATTATTATTATTTCACCATTAAATGAACTAAGGAAAAACTATTATTTTACTATTATTATTATTGGGTCCTTAAACTTGCCTAGTTTATATATAATATATATATATATATATATATTCATTATTATAAGTAGTATATATATATATATATTATATATATATATATATATATATATATTTATATATATAATATTATACTAAATATATATATTATATATATACTATAACTACATAAACTAAATCTATGTATACACTTAATATATATATATATCTATTATTATATATATATATATAATATATATTATATATATATATATTATGATATATATATTATATATATATATATATATATATTAGAAATAGAATTGATGTGTGAATGTGTTGAAATATATTTAAAATACCCTTATTCTTGCAGTTTTATTATGCCTATTATTAATAGTTTTAGTTGTAGTAGTGTATTATTGTTTATTTTCTCGTTTTTGAATATTAGACATTTAAGTCTGTCCAGTAATTTTGTTGTTCAGATTCCTAAAACTGTAAAAGTGTCCTTCAGATTCCTAAAACTGTAAAAGTCGGTCCTTTATGGAATTTGTCCTTTGACATCAACTTTTTCGTTAAAAGATGGTTTTGAATTATATCTTTATGAAAATGGAGAGGTATTTGTTTTGTTTAAAATGGAAAAGTATCACTATTATCGTATTGATGATCAAAATTCTGATGGACTTTTTATATCACAATTTGATATCTTAAAATATGCACAAAATTACGGTATATTGTATTAATCTTTAAATGAGTTGGGTAATTAGGATTTTCTCTGTTTATAATGTTGCGATTAATCCTATTTAAATATTTAGAAGGAATGTTTGCAAGATGGTGGTTAATCCAGTTTTGATAATATTCAGTTTTCTCAGTTTTATTCAGTATATTTTCTTAGAATTAAATTAAATGGTTAAAGCCAATACTATAAAATAAGGAATTTCACCTACTCATTTTATTATACTTAAACGTTTCAAACCTCTAATCAAAGTTCTCTATAACTACCTAAATGTTGCAAGAAAAATTGTACATTAATTTTTAAAAATATACAATTAAAATTTCCCCATTCAATTAGACTATATTATATATAATAAGTAATTATAAATACAATAATACGTCCTTTATATCAAATGAAAAGAGACGATTTCAAACTGACTATGAATTGAGTCGCAAGCTAATGAATAAATAATAATAGAATGTACTATAATAGAGAAAGGTGGATCGAATTTCTTTTCCATCAATGGGTGAACAGGGACATAAGTAGATTTCGAAGTCAGTTTTTAGGACTGGTTTGGAGTTTTATATAATTATATAAATAAAGGTTAATGTACTACGATCAAGAAAATATGACTAATGGAGATGGATAAAGAAATTATAACAAGAAATGTATGATTTGGTTGACAAAAGTGGGTGTCTCAGAAACCGGAAATGAGGGACAACAATTTAATAAATAAAAATAATGGCTGAAAGCCAACAAATGAAGAGTTGGGTTTGGTCCTCGAACAGTTTCGAATCATGGTTGGAGAGTTGGGATGACAAGTCTAGCAACCCGGCCCTTCAATTTCATTGCTTGAAACAACTCTAGGACCTGCTCTGAAGACTAATGTCTAGAAACATGTCCTCCTCTAGAACTGGAATTGGAATGACTGCTTTGTCTCTGGTGACGCTTCGACTTCTGCCGATAAGGTGGGAGCTGTAACTCGTTTGATGGGATGGCAGGTTCATT
>JABUQX010055180.1:57500-60000 GCA_015478945.1 Trachelipus rathkii
TATAATATATATATATATATATATATATATTATATATATATATATATATAGTATATAATAATTATAATATATATATAAATATATATAGTGACATTTAATAGACAGTGATTCTAACCAATTGATGTCTGAGACATGTTCCTTTCTTGTTATGAATCTTTGTTCAATCTTAGGTTTTTTTGAACCTGAGGTTTTTAAGAAAATTAGTGATTACTGCTACGAATTTGCTATCCTCCTTTCTAAGAAAGATATATTTTTAAGTAAATGATTAAACGTAATGCGCTTCAGTTATTTGAAGACATAAAATTTAATAATGTAACTTAAAGTGAAAAGAGGCTTTCAAATTGGAATTTAAAGTATATATATATATAATATATATATATATATATATATATATATATATAATATATATATATATATAATATATATATATATTATATAATATATATATTATATTATATATATATAGATATATATAATATATATATATACTATATATATATAATATAGATATATATATATATATATATATATTATATATATATTATTAATATATATATAGTGTGGTAACATATGGTTAGTGTTTGTTTGTGTGCACAGTTCATGAAGATTTAGTTGATTTATATATATATATATAATAAACGAATATTTAGTATATATAATATGATATATATAATATATATATATATATAATATATATATATAATATAGTATATAGTATATACTAACTAAATCTGCCTATACCCTCATTCTTTCTGATGACTTTTTAGCATATTCTCCTGTTGAAAATACTAATCTCTTCGGCCTTCATTTTTCTACTAATTTTCCTTGGATGGACTCTGGCAATTTCCATTCATACTCTTTTCCTCTCTGTTGCCCCATGATTGGGATGGTAAGATTTATGAATGTCATGAATTCAAGAGGCCACAAGAGAATTCCACTCCGTCGTTTTAGGGAATATACACAACTGAACTGGTATCTCTTTTCTTTCAAACATTGTTCTTTGTGTCTTAGCTCCAAGATCTTTCCCCAAGTGTTGAATCTTGAAAGCATAGGAATGTTCAGTCGAATCACAAGAATCTCACGTGTATTCTCTCTAAGATCTTTGAATTTATCAATAGCTTTCATTTTCTGGATCATCTGATGCCTCATTCCCATCTCTTCGGTAATCAGCATGGCTTTCGACGTTTGAGGTTAATTGGTGATGTACTGTATATTCCTATCTTGCTGCTTCATAAGTTCTTTTCGTTTTCATCCTTAATTTATTAACTTATTAGTTTTCTCTCAAATCGTTTTGTATCGCAGTTGTTTATGGAGAACTTCTTTCTTTATCAATTATTGTGTTCCACAGAATTTTGTGTTTTAAATCTCCATCTGTATTGTCACTTACCGTCTCTGCTGCTCTCTTATAACTTTATTCATCCTTAAGCAGATTTCTCAACTCTTCATTCTTTTACTCATTTCAAATCGGCTCCCTTATTTGAACCTAAAATTATTACTCTGCTTCAAATTTTCGATTCTATTCAAGCTGATCTGGATAGGATTTCCTGGCAGGGTTGACTCAACTCTGTGACTTTAAACTCATTAAAAGTCTAAACATCTGCATTTCTATCTCTCAAAATCATCTCCCAAATTTCCTTCTCTTTCGACGGCTATACTACTATCTCACGTGTTAACAACGTAAACATCTTGATCTAAAAATAAACAAGAAATTACTTTGAAAACCTTGAATCACATTGGTTGCTACATGGCTGCTTCAAAGAAGTTGGTGGTTCTGCTAATGTTACGAAAATCTTCTCTTGTGATCTGTTACTTCAACTATTTGAATTATTTTTTTTTGCCCTTGTATGGAATACTAATCAAACATCTGGAGAAGTTTCACTCTTCCAGCCTTATAGAAAATGTGGAGTCTAAAGCTAGAAGACTAAAAAACTGTTCCTCAATTTTTAATTCTCTTGGACCGCACTTCAGCGCTCGATCTCTTTGTTACAGGTACTACAGATGAGATGCTCAAGGGAGTTGACCACTCATACTCTACAACCGTTGCCATGATCTCGCAACACAAGGAGTGCGTGTGTTTGCACAAATTTTGTGTGAAGAATGGGAACTCAAAGCATTCTCTTAACCTTTTGATCGATGGACGAGAATGGTGTCTCTTACAGCGCGAGATCTGCTGTAGATATTCTTGGTTTACCTCTTTCGACATAAAATCGTTCTATACTTATTCTGGTGTGATCCTATCGTACATATGAGCTGCCAGCATTAGAGAGACTACTGACAGACTATTGAGATACTTTATGTGAGCATAGCGGTTTCTCTATTTTTTCATACTTCCTTTAAGCTCCCTCTTGAATAGGGCCTACCCATTAAATGGTGAACACACACATCACGAGCCACAGTATATAATATTCTATATATTAATGGTTTGGATATATAGAGTAGGTTCTGAGCATAAGGAAATGTTGAAGTTTGGCAAATCACATAAAGGAATAAGAAAGTGATA
>JABUQX010055181.1:0-7500 GCA_015478945.1 Trachelipus rathkii
GAGAGAGAGAGATAGTAGATATATATATATATATATATATATATATATAGCATATATATATATATAGTATATATATATATATAGATATAGAAGAGATAATATATATATATATATATATATATATATATATATATATATATATATATATATATATATATATATAGCATATATATATATATATATATATAATATATAGCATATATATATATATATATATATATTATATATATATATGAAATATATAATATATATATTATATATAAATATATATTCCTAAAAATTAATAAAATTTAAATTTCGTTGGAAAATTTTGACTCCCAAAACTTCAAAGAGGGATAAAGACCAAACTATGGGACCCAATACCATGAAATTACATATATACATACTAATGACAACATAAGATTGGGGAAAAGTGTTTAAAGTTCCCAAAAGGAGGGATACTATTTGTTCCCATAAACCTATTTAAAATGGTGAAAATTTTGATCTACTGCTATATATATATATATATATATTTATATATATATATATATATATATATATATATATATATATATATATATGTATATATATATATATATTATTATTATTGTTATAGTTGCTATATATATATATATATATATATATATATATATATATATTTTGCTTTTTTTTCTTTTGTTTTGTTTACGTTTGTAGTATGTTAGAAAATGTACAGTTTCTCGAATTGCCATATATATATATATATATATATATATATATGTTGTTGCTATATATATATAGTATATATATATATATATATATATATATATATATATATATATATATATATATATATATATATATATATATATATATATATATATATATATATATATATATGATCTCAACCATATTATTATTATTATTATTATTAATATTATTATTATTATTATTATTATTATTATTATTATTATTATTATTATTATTATTATTATTATTATTATTATTATTATTATTATTATTATTATTATTATTATTATTATTATTCTTATTATTATTATTTTTGATGCAACATAACAGTTTTAGAGCAGGGGATGGGGTTATAACAGCTCAACACGGAAATATTTATAAAAGTTCCTTTCCCATTACCATGAAACGTTGTTGCCATCATAGCTTCAGAATATTCTTTGTTAACACATCAGCCCTTAATTTGTTTATAAACTCACCCTCTTTTCGCAGTCTCAAATGAGGTTAACCTCCACAAAATTGCAATACCGGTAGTTGGTTGAGTTGTGTAGGGTACAGATATGGCATTCCTGATCCACTGGGGCCAGTTTCATGCCCAGCTTCTTGTTAGGTTGTTGTACCTTGTATTTTGCAAACAGTGTAGCACATTTTTTTTGTGTATTGTATTTTTGTTTCTGTGTCTTCGTTATTATAAAGCAAAACCCCATAACCTTTTTATTAACTAATCATTTGCATTTATGTATATCTTATTTAATCAATTAATTTTGCGTTTGTGTAAATATAAAAATAATTTGCAGGTTAAGTGCCTTTATACTTTTAAGACAACCTTTCTGTAAAAATGTTATAGTGTATAACCCAAGAAAAGCTGTCTAAGTATAGCTCTTTTTCACACAAAATAAACAAGTTGCAACATACAAACATTTTCATTTTTCTTTTTACATTTGAATAAAGAAAGTGAATAAATATATTTACTTTTCTATCTCATTCAGTTATTGTAAGACATAAGACACACGTCTGCTTCTTTATTCTAATCTTTAGGTATTAATTTTTTTCTACCTATAAGGAAGCTCTCCAGAGTGGGGACTAAGGCTTTATAAATTGAGTGATATATATATATATATATATATATATATATATATATATATATATATATATATATATAAGGTTGTTATATATATATATATATAGCAGCATGCTATATATATATATATATATATATGTTACAGCAGCATGGTAAAAGTTACTTAACGCCCACATGGAACGGGAGCTCGGACAAAAAATTTTTTTCACAGGTAGCCTCTATGATACATAAATAGACGTTTTAGGGTCGAAATGAAAAAAAAAAAAAAGCATATCTCAAAAACTACAATAGCTACAGCGAAAAGGAATACATTTTTGGAATCCAAAATTTTAGTAAGGAAAATGTAATTAAAGAATAAATCCCAAGGGTATACCGCAATCGGTTTGGCAGGAGTCGGTCTTCGGCCTGGGAACCACGGGGTAGGGACTGAGCTTCCCTTCTCCGGGGAGAGGGTCTCTGAACCCCTGCTCTTTGGTATTTGGGTGTCGCGGGTCTCCTCCCCTTCCCTACTGGTATGGAAAACGTCCCCCTGTGTTCCCCTGTCGGCTCGAGCCCCACATTGCCGTAATACCTTTACAAATAATATATATAATTTCGCCCCTAGAACAGGTAAAAAAAAAAAAAAAAAAAAAAAAAAAAAAAAAATATTTTTCACCCCTAGAACATCTATTTATGTATCATAGATGCTACCTGTGAAAATTTTTTTTTGATCCGAGCTCCCGTTCTGTGTGGGCGTTAAGTAACTTTGTCCTATATATATATATATATATATATATATATATATATATATCTTATATATATTATATATATATATATATATATATATATATATATATATATATATATATATATATATATATATATATGAGTGTGTGGGTATGTGTGTGTTTAGTACTAACATTAGGGTGAAGCAGGAGGAGAGGGAGGAAAATTGTTTCTTAAAAATTATAGAGGTATCTTCTCATTTGATTTAAATGTGTTAAAAACATATTACAATGAAATTTCCTACCTAAATTCGAATATGTGGAGGCCGCGCCAGACGTTAATATATATGCTGATTTCCATGACACTTCCTGGAGGTACAACACTCGTCACGTTACTTTTTTTCACAGTCAAAGTTCTCCAGGAGGCCTATTATACATACCACTTTACAAAAAATAAATATTAATTCATATTAATAGCATGTAATTAGATATTGAAATTCATATTAGCACCATAACAAGGCATAGAAAAGATATATTGGTCAATTATGTTTGTGTCAAAGAAACAAGAGTTCCTTTATTTTAGTCTGGAAATTTCATCCGATAGGTCGAGACGACTTGTAATAGATATGTAATACATGTATGTGCATTATATATGCATATTTGTAAAACATGACTGGACAGTGGTAGATCTTTCACACTACAAAAAATAAACAATTAATTACTATAACAAATTCCAAATATTGTCTTGAGAGGATTTTCAAGATATCTACTCATTTCGTATAAAGAGACAAGAATTTCTATGGCGTCTTCTGTTCTTTATTGAGCAGTAAAGTCTCGCCTACATTTAAAACTTATGAATAGAAGGTGGTATGAGGTTGTTTATATTCTTTCTCTGTCATAAAATTAAGGGGGTTAAAGAAATAGAGAAATTGGGGAAATTGTATTACTCTCTCCATTCTCTCTTTACCTTTCCCTCCGATTGGAGACAGCCATTTAAATTAACTCAATATATATATATATATATATATATAGTTGTTATATATATATATATATATATATATATTATATATATTATTATTACATATTATTATATATATATATATATATATATATATATACACATATTATATATATAGGCTATTATTATTATTATTAAATATTATTATTTAAGTGTCATATTATTAAGAAGAGTTATTATTATATGTATATATATGCCATTACAAAGTTTTTTATTATTATCACTCGAGAAAAAAATATACATATATTATTATATATATAGTTATATATATTATTATTTATTATTATTATATTATATTATTACATATTATTATTATTATATATTATATATATTATATATATATATGGTTATATTATTATTATATATATATATATATATATATATATATATATATATATATATATATTATTATGTTATTATTATTATGTTATTATATATATATTATTATTATACATATACATATTATAAAATTGCATTTTTTTGTTGTTAAATAAATTCATGGAACATTTTGTTATTATTTAATCCTGCATTTATAATAGTTTTATTTTCTACCCAAAGATGAAGTGACCCCAAATCTAAAACCTCTTTTTCAATCATTGATTGTATATATAATCTCGATTAATTTTCCTCCTTAAAGTCACTAGGTAATATGAGGAAATATTGTAACTTTTCTTTAGCCACATTTACATAAATGAAAAAAGCATATCTTAAATTTCAGAACATTAACCCATTGTAACTATGAAATATATATTTTGCTACCATTAATTAACATTTGTTTAGATATTTTTTGGTTGTTTTTTTTTTCTTTCTCTTTGTTTTGGTCACAATTTGATGATGACCTTTTATGCTAATGCATGCTATTTTGTAGTTCTCGTTAAGCAAGTCTATATTGAGGTTTCAGAGGAACAACCGTTTCTATTGTATTTTTGGACAGGTCTACTGAATTAGCTACATTACAGACACTGCATCATACATCCATACCGCTACAGTTAAAAACTTTTAAACCCTTTGTACCGCTGTATGAGTATATATATATATATATATATATATATATATATATATATATATATATATATATATATATATATATATATATATATATATATATATATATATATATATATATATATATATATATATATATATATATATATATATATATATATATATATATATAGTGGCAGGAGTGTTAAAAGCTATCTCTATTTCTTCTTCCTCCACTTCAGTAGTTGGAGTTCTTTTCGTTGTTCGACGTAACAACCACTTTTTACATAGAATGACATGCTGTTTATATGGTTATGTATGTGACCCCTGTTACCTCAGACTTCCTTTGGCCAGGCTGAATAAGCTTAAGCAAAGCGTTTGCTTGTTATATCTTGTGGAATAAATTGCCGTTGGGCATAAGAACATCGAGCACTAGAATTATGTTTAAGAAATCTTGTCTTGCACTGATAGTAAGTAAATTTGTTATGGTCTTTAATCGTTGTATTATTGTCAATAAACATGTAATTGCTTATGATCAGCATGATTATCTAATATTATAATTTTCTTTATCAACTTTTGTAGGATTTATTTGCTGAATAAATATATATATATATAGAAGAGAGAGATATATATATATATATATATATATGCAGCAGGCAGGTATATATATATATATATATATAAGAGGAAAAGGTAATATATATATATATATATATATATATATATATATTCAAAGAAACACGCGAATGATATTGTAGTATTTGCCCTTTCCCTATTGTACATCCTCTCAAAAACTATTTTTTGGGCCACTAAATCCATCCACACCCAACGAGAGCACACAATTTACTAACTACACGGATGCATAACTTACAGATTTATATTTAATGATTTTCAAGAGTTTGAGACCCTGCTTCATTTATTTAGAATTTGAAACCCAGTTTGAGTAAACATTTTCAGAAACTGATTATATAATCTTTGCATGCACGGGGTTGCCCATGCACGGACCCTAGTTGGTCAGCCATACCGCTTATAACATAATAAAGCTCTTCTTGCTGATATATCATATTCTGCAGCAGATTTCAGGGAGGGTTCGGTTTTGTACTTTTTTTGTAAGGGATCTGTTGGAATAATCCCATAATTTTTCATTTTTAAGGGCATAACTCTTAATTTTCAACTCATCTGCATCAAATAAAAGGGTCGGAGCCGGGGCCGGAGCCGGAGCCGGAGCTCATTACAGCGTTTTTCGAGCTCATTTTAAACACATTTTTCAGAGTTTTTATTTGAAGGGAAAAGAAAGTTCTTAAACGTTAGTAATACAAAACACAAACTCTGATGTTTCAAATAATAAAATAGTGTTATATAACACTTGACTATTCGAAGTATAATTAAAACCAGATATCCGACATCCGGCTGTTGAAACTATCCTGTTATCAAAAATGGGTCTATTATCTAAAATAAGCACAAAAGTTAATTTCTGATATCAGTCACCAATTTCAAACAATACCGATTCTTTTAAGCATGTTATTTTTGGTTTATTTGGTTTGTAAAAAGTGTATTTTTGCGATATTTTTTCCTGTTTATCCGATTGGAAAGAAATATTAGAGCACGTATAATTGGGAGAGAGATATACCTTTTTTATTTTTTACTAATTTATTTTGATTTACCCAACTATTTTGAATCTGTTCATGAGCAAGAAATAGAATGGTTGGAAATACAAAAGTTTGATCTAAATAAAAAGGCTGTATCTCCCCAAAAAAATATACAAGTTCTGAAAATTTCATATCGATAGGATGAACATAGGAAAAAAGAAATCACAATAAAACATTTGTGAAAATTATTTTCATAGTTTGTCAGGAATTTGTGTTCCTTGGGTTTTGATTGTAGATATCAAAAAATCCATTTTTCTCATTTTTTTTTATTATAAATAGACTCATCTTTCCTTTGTTCAAATTTCAAGCCATTTCTTGATATTCAAAAATGTTTGGAAACTTTTTTTTTTTTAAACAAAAATACAAACCAATCCGATAGACGCTCAAAAAAAAAAAAAAAAAAAATGAAAGCTTTACAGTCCCGATGTAATTGTTGCTTTTGAATTTGATGTAAATCGGATAAAAATTAAAGAATTTATGGTTCTAGTTTCCTTTTGCAAATTTTCTGAAAATTTCCCACAGGGAATCCACAGAACTCTCCACTCAATGGCACATCATTGAACATTAATTTTAGAGAGAAATTAAAGGTGTTTTGTAATATTTGAGGAAAATGACGTTGTTTAATATTCCCTAACATTTGCCCATTTTATAATTTTGAAAGGAAATAAGGTAGTTTAATATTGGTTTGGAGTGCTTGTTATATTTATTATTGTTTTCTTTTAATAATATTTATACCGTTAAATGGCATTCCTCTTTCATTTTTATCTCTTTAAATGTTAGTTATATTAACTCATCGTAATTTTACTTCATTAGTTAGTTACGTTTAGTCAGTCAAGCTTTGCCTCTTTTCCAGCCTTTATATACGCTCCTGAGACCTTATTAAAATAGACAGACCATACTTCCGATTTTCAAGAAATAATATAGGAAATTCTTAAAAAATACCATAAACAATAAAAAAGTTTGTAAAAAGTTGTAAATGCATAGCACAGAGACATTTATTTACGGTGGGAGGAGCCCCCGTAAACCTTTCCCGTAAGTGATGGGGAAATAGTAAAATAATATAGAAAATTCTTAAAATATACAATGAACAATAAAAAAGTTTATTAAAAGTTGTAAATGCATGGCACACGAACATTTATTTACGGGGGGGAGTAGCCACCCGTAAACCTTTCCCGTGAGTTGTGGGGAAATGCTAACATGTCTTTCTTCAACAACATAAGGCGATAAAAGTTAATAAAATAGAAGCATGTGACAGCATGATTTAATTTTACAAATTTAAATTTTAAATTTTTAAATTAGGAGATGTCAAAACTTTTGTCAGGGTAATTTCTTGAATTTTTTTAAAAGTTTTTATTTTTT
>JABUQX010055181.1:10000-22500 GCA_015478945.1 Trachelipus rathkii
TCTTTTTTAGACTTTAAGTAGCTTCACCAAGAATAATTGTTTTAATTTAATTCACAGGACAATTCGTAAAACAAATTGATAAAGAGAGTGCTATTGCATTACGTTATATTATAATTGAATCAAGATGGATTAATAGACCTTAGTGTGTATATATATATATATATATTTTAGGTCAGATTGTCTAAAGTTGACATCATGTAACTAGAGAACGGCAGCACCTACAGTAAAACAAATTATATATTGGAATCAGCGGAAAATTATAAGTATGGATCTTTAATTTTTTTTTTTTTGCATTTATTCATCGGAATTATTTAAAAAGTTTTTCCCCCCATTTAGCTCCGAGCCGATTTGGGGGACAGAGGGGGACAAAGTCTCAGTCCCATCGGGAGGCCGAAGTTGGCCTTAGAGCTCTCATGGTATTCCTTTAGTTAAAGTAATAACATAGTGTTTTTTAACTAAAGAATATCATAGGGTAAACCGCAAGATGGCAGGAGTCGGGGTCTCGGCCTCTCGGTCTCGTGCCCCCTAAATGGGGTGAAATTTTTTTTATAATTTCCGATGAATAAATGCAAAAAAAAAAAAAAAAAAAAAAAAAACTTAAAATTTTTTCCTGATTTTAAAAAAAAAAATAATTTATTTTAGTGTAGGTGCTTTTTTCTGTTAAGCATGATGTCAGCTTTAGGCAGTCAGACCTATATTGTTCTTCTCATCCGGTGGCCTTCGGCCCCCCTATCATCCCCGTCCACTGCCAGCAGAGTGCCCTCCGCTACGCTCGCGTGGCAGGGTTGATTTTTTTAAAAAAAACTCCCAAAATTATATATATATAAAAAAAATACAAATAAAAGAACTTAGAATATATATATATATATATATATATATATATATATATATATATATATATATATATATATATATATATATATATATATATATATATATATATATATATATATATATATATATAAAAAAATTTGTAAAAAAAACAGAGAGATAGATTTACTGAATATTTCTATAAAAATATACGAGAGAATATTGAAAAGGAGACCGAGAATCAAAGTTGAAGATAAACTCGGAAATTGACAATACAGCTTCAGAGCGGGGAAAAGTACAATGGATCCAATCTTCTGCATGAAAATGATGATAGAAAAACAATAGAATGGAATAAAGGAGCAGATGTGGCGTTTGTAGACTTTGAAAAAGCCTTTGATAGGATTGAGAAAAGCTATGGTGAGCACTATACGAACAAGAGTATGAAATACCACAAAAATTAAAAAGAGCAATAAAAAGTACATACTGCAGTACAAGAAATAAGATAAGGGGAGAAGTAAGAGAAGAAGGATGGTTTGAGGTGAGTTCAGGAGTGAGACAGGGCAGTGTGCTCTCGCCCCTGCTATTCATATTATACATGGATTACGGACTGAAGAGAGAATATGTAGACAGGTAGACAATGAGCACACACTACTATATGCAGATGATGCAGCATTGATAGCAGGCGAGGGAGCGGACCTGCAGGAAATGCTGAACAGATGAGATGCCCAAATGGAAGAAATCGGTATGAAGATGAACACGGAGAAGACGGAGGCAATGAGAATAGCTAGAGAAAGAATAAAACTGAACATCAATACAGAAGGAAGAGGACTACAGCAGGTGGATAAATTCAAATACTTGGGAGTGATGATGAAAGGGAAAGGAGGTCAGGGAGGAGAGATAGGCGAGAGGATAAAGAAGTTCTCTCAGAACGTAGGAGCATTATACCCAGTACTGAAAGAAACAGCTATACCAAAAGAAGTGAAAATGATGATATATAAAACAATACTGAGACTTTTATGATATATACGGATCGGAATGCCCAGCACTGAACACAACACAAATGAGAAGAGTGGAGGCGGCGGAGATGAGGGTGCTGAGATTGATTGAGGGAGTTACCCTGAGAGATAGGCGGAGAAGTGAGGAAATACGGAGAGCTGAGAATTGGATCAATAACTAAACATATACAACAGAATCAACTGAGATGGTATGGACACCTCAAGAGAATGGAAGAGGGAACTGGACCAAGAAAGATGCTGGAATGGACGCCAGTGGGCCGCAGACCTGCGGGCAGACCAAAGAAAAGATGGAAGGATGCGGTGGAAGATGCGATGAACGTCAGAGGAGTGTCTATGGTGGATGTGGAGGAGAGAAGAATGTACGAGGATAGAAACCACTGGAGGAGGTTCTGCAGAGGCGACACCTGACAGGTCAATACAGATCTACCAGAGGGGATGGTGAATAAGGTGAATATATATATATATATATATATATATATATATATATATATATATATATATATATAGCAATTTTATAGGGGGGCAATTATATATATATATATATATATATATATATATATATATATATATATATATATATATATATATATATATACTACTAAGATAGTGTGAAGTACTTAACTTAAAATGTAATAAATAAAAATACACTTAATGTACTGGCTTCAAAGTACAAAAAATCGTACCAAATATTTCTTGATATTTTCTTACTGGATCTTTACTAATACCTACATATATATATAGCATATTATTTTTATATATAGAATAAATATATATATATATATATATATAAATATATATATATATATATATATATATATATATATATATATATATATATATATATATATATATATATATACAGAAGTGGGCACCGATCCGTTACTCCGTTACTAACGGAATTAGTTTTTTGAGTAACGGAGTAACGGACTCGTTACTTTTTCTTTCATGTAACGCACCGAGTAAGTTCCGTTATTTTTTCCTCCGTTACTTTTTAGTCCGTTACATTTTGTTCGACTTTCTTTGAATGTTGATAGCCAATTGACCACCCTGGTCAAGCTAAAAAATCCTTTAATATATATATATATATATATATATATATATATATATATATATATATATATATATATATATATATATATATATATATATATATATATATATATATATATATATATATATATATATATATATATATTTATCTATATCTGTTTATAGATGTAAATATATATATATATATAGATATATAAATATGCAAATATATATAGACAAAAAAAAATATTATAATATATATATATATATATATATATATATATATATATATATATATATATATAAGGAATAAGGGGAATCTGCATAGAATGATTTATAGGATGCTTCTCGGCAATTTATGAAAGTCTAATGTGACTTAGAGTGTGGTGGAACATTCTCTGAAAATCCTCTCATAACATTGGTGCTAATGAAGAGGTGATAGTGGATGGTCTGTGGGTTTGATGGTGCAAGAAGGAATAGGTATTTTGGGGAATGAAGTCATTAGTAAGGAGGAGGTATTGGGTAGAGCGAGAAAGTTGAAGAAGGGTAAATCTGCAGGTATATAGATGAAATTACCGCTGAAATGCTCAAGAACGGAGGCGATATGGTGATTGATTCGATTTGGAAATTGTGTAACAAAGCGTTTATGGAGGGTATAGTTCCGAGGGATTGGAGGAGAGCAGTAATAGTACCCTTATATAAGGGTAAGAGAGATAAGGGTAACTGTAGGAATTTTAGGGAAATTAGTTTATTAAGTGTAGTAGGGAAGATATATATTGGTATTTTGGTCGAAAGAATGCGTTGAGTGGCTGATGGACTGATTGGTGAAGAACAAGGTGCGTTTAGAAGTGGTAGAAGATGTGTGGATCAAATCTTTACATTGAAGAAAATGATTGAGAAAATGAGGGAGGAGAATAAATTGTACTTAGGTTTTTTGGATTTGCAAACAGGCGTATGATATGATTAATAGGGAAGCTATATGCCAAATGCTATTGATATATGGTGTTGGTGGTAAGGTTATGAATGGAAACAAAAGTATGTATGACGATAGTGAAGCGTGTGTAAGAATAAATGGAGTTGAAAGTGATTGGTTTAATATTAATAGCGGAGTGAGGCAGGGATGTGTTATGTCTTCTTGGTTATTCAATTTGTATATGGATGGGATTATGAAAGAATTAGAGGTGGTGGTGGCAGGAGATGGTGTTAGAATGATGGAGAATTTAAGAGAGTGGAAGGTGCCCTACCTATTATATGCGGATGATTTGGTTTGTGTGGCGAATCTGAGAGAGTTTGAGAGGATTAGTAGAGAGATTTGGCAGGGTGTGTAAAAGGAGATGTTTGAAGGTAAACGTAGATAAGGGTAAGGTTATGGTTGTGAGTGAGGACAGTCCTCGGTGTAAAGTTATTTTAGATTGTGAGCACCTGGAAAAGTGTCTGAGTTTAAATATTTAGTATGTATGTTGGATGAAAAGGGAACGGATGATGCAGAGTGTAGTAGGAAAGTTGTGAATGGCAGGAAGGTGGCTGGTGCATTAAAATCGTTGGTGGATGTAAAGGGACTAAGTCTTGAGTGCGCTAGGGTCTTACATGAGGGTATGTTTTTTAATAATAATGATAGTGTTGAAAATTTAATATACACAAACCAATAAATTACCTAAGATACCGTAATTAATATCATAGTCAAAAGCTAAAAGTAACGGAGTAACGGAGTAACAGCGCTTCAAAGAAACGGAATAACGATAACGCAACTACTTTTTCCGAGTAACGAGTAACGATAACGGAACTCACTCTTCCTCGCTAACGTCCACCCATATATGACATCTGTAAGTCTTATATATACGTAAATACATATATATATATATATATATATTATGTTATTATTGGTTATTATTATTAAATTGTGAGTATCATATATTGTTTTTATAAAATATATATATATTATATATATATATATATATATATATATATATATATATATATATATATATATATATATATATATATATATATATATATTATTAATAATATATATATATATATTTATTTTTATTATTTTTTATACATAAACATGTTATTATTATTTTATATAACTTAAATATATATTTTATTATATTAAAAAAACATATATATATATATATATATATATATATATATATATATATATATATATATATATATATATATATATATATATATATATATATATATATATATATCAATATTTTAATAAATTATGCATATATTAAATGATTTTAATATATTGGGGAAAATTAAACTATGGAAAAGTCTATAGTTATAAATTGCATTTCTCGGTTGGTATAGAAAATGACTTAAATTTCCCATGCCACCAATATGATAACCTAAGAAGCTTAAGGTTTAAATTAGTTCGCTCGATCTAGCTCTCTGCCTTATTAAGCTGCCTTAAAAGCTCTGCCTTAAAAAGTGCTTACTATCTTGCCCCACTTTACATTATTGGTTGAAATTTATATTAATAATCTTCATATTTTTATGTTATGATGGTGAAAATCTATGTACGAGATCCATCCCAATGTTGATGAAGATGAAGGTTGAATAAGAAACTCTGTCTCTGGAGGTCTGGGGCATTTGGTGAAGGCAGGCAAAAGAAATCCATCGGAAAAGATCGCAATGGAAAGATTCCAACCAGGTAAGAAATGCAATTTTGTATTTTCATTTTCATTTGTTGATCTAAACTTGAGATCTAGTTATTAAAATTTAATTTCAAACCTATTGGTTCATATATATATACATAGTTTAGTTTTCTCAAGGCCCTCTTTGGTTGTATTTTGTTATGAAAAAGCTGCAATTACTATTAAAATAAACGGGCACAATATTACTATATAATTTAATTTATGACATTTATGAAATTACTGTCTGCTTTGAACCTAATGAGTTTATTGTGTATCATTTGCAGCTTGGCAGGCAAAGGAAGTGGCAAATTTGGGATTCTTTTGGCTATCCATGATTAATAAGTATTAATATATTTTGTTAAATATATATGATGATTTTAATAGTCCCAAATTAATTATTGTAAAATAAATGTAACTTTACTATGTACAAATTTCATTTTGCCAAAGGTTTTATTTTCTTAATTCATTAATTATTTTGTAAATGGCATCCCCAGCGGGATCTCAAGTTTGTCCGAAACACTTTGCCTGTCTGCCATTTTTCCCTGGATCTCTGGGGGACTGAGTTAATTTGTGTGGTATTTGATATTTTTAAATATATTTAATAATTATAGTTTCTAGAAACTTTCTAGAAACTAGTATTTTTGGATTTTGAATTCGATTAAAAATTTGAATATCGTAAATTTTTCCAGTTAAATTTCTTAATTAATTATTGTTTAGTTTATTTATAATACATGTTACATTTATAATGTTGTTTGACAAAAGATTTGATGAGCACTCTAAAAAATTAGATGGGGAATTAAATACCTCAACTGCTGAGGCAGATGGTGACATAAGGGTTAAAGTTAGGCAAAGAGGAAATAAACGTTCCTCTGTAACAAAAACTATATCATATATAGAAACAAATCCACCACAAACTCAAGCTGACTTTATGATGTTCATTACTAAGTTGGAAAGTTTACTAGATGTAATTAAAGGACTTGATCATGATATAGAATTTTATATGTTACAAAAAGATTTATGGACAGATGAAGATTATGTAAAACAATCTTCACTGTGTGAAAACTATGTTGATAAAATTTTACTTATGTTAGCTAATTTAAAAACTTCTTTAAAATCTTTAACTACTGTGTCTAGTGATGTAAATGCAAATCCTAAAGTAAAATTGCCCCACATAGAGCTCCCAACCTTTAAAGGAGAATCAGAGAATTTTGAAAAATTTATGACATCTTTTGAATCTTATATTAATAAATATAACTATACTTCTTTTGAAAAATATGGTTATTTACTTAGACAAGTATCGGGTCCAGCTCGTGAACTTATAGAATCGGTAGACATTAATGGTACAGAGTATGAAACTGCAAAGTCATTATTAGTTAACTTTTTTTCTGATAAAATTCAACAAATATATTGTGTTATTGATAAAATGGTAAATTTAAAATTTAATCCTAAAAACCCTTATCATTGGTTTAGTGAAACAAAAACTTTAATTGCTCAAATGAATAGATTAAAGATAGATGGTGATTTATTTGCTCAGTACTTTATTTGGAAAAGTTTAGGTGATAAGTATAAAAATATTTATATAGGAATAGTAAATAAGTCTAAACCATCATTAAATGAAATTTTGGAGAATTCTTGTGAAATGATTAATAGGATAGGTGAAATTAAAAATGTTTCCAATAATAGTGTCAATGATACTAAAAGTTCAAATTCTGCTAAAGAAGTTAAAGATACTATTTCTCTTGCTGCTCATACTGCTAATGATAAAAGGGTTAAAGTTGATATTAATAAGGGCTGTTGGCTTTGTCAGCTGGCAGAAAGTAATGACTGGCAAAATCATAAAATTTGGAGTTGTCCTAAATTTAAAAGTCCTCAGGATAAATTTAAGAAAATAATAGAATTTAAAGGTTGTACAAAGTGTGGAAAGCCTTTTCACTATTATAAAAACTGTAGGAGTAAATTCTCTCGTAAATGTAAGAACTGTAATTATTTTCATGCTGAATTTTTATGCATTAAAAAACAAAAGACTGTTAATGATGACACTAAGGAGAAATTGCTTTTAAAAAATGATTCCCAAACTAAAGAAGTTAAGGTTAATGTAAATCCAATAGAATTAGAACATGTTTCCAATATAAATGAAATTTTAGAGGTTAATTGCATGTTAACAAAGAACCCACAGAATATAATAGTTCCTACCTTTTCTGCTCTTATAGAAGACAAGTGTGCTAGAATAATATATGATTCAGCTTCTATGAGTACATTTATTGCACTTAATAGCTTGAAAAGATTTAATTATGTTGTACTTGAAAAAAATGTAGTAATTAAGGTAAATGGTTTCAATTCAAGTCAACTTTATAGGACATTTGTTGTACAGTTAAAGTTAAATATTAATAATAAATTAAATAACATACCAGCTATTGTAGTACCTGAAATAAGGTCTAAAATCAGTATTCAAAACTTAAATTCTATAGTTGATAGGTTTAAAGACCATAACTTTGCTTTGGCAGACAAATTGCTTGAAGAGAGAGAGGATGTGGATATTTTGCTTGGAATAAATGAGCTTTATGTACTACCTGTACACTCATGTAGTTTTGGAAGAAAAAATAATCTTTCTTTATTATATTATACTTCTCTTGGATTTATGTTGGGTGGTGATTTAACTGTTTTGCAGAGTAATGTTAAATATCTTAGTTTATTGGACAAATATGTAGAATGCTTTGATGGACTAGAAAAGTACATTAAAAAGGATGAAAGTATTTGACAAGAGGCTGAGAACTTAAAAGTAGGTATAAATTTGAATGAGAGTTATGAATTAGATTATTTAAATGAAACCAATGCTCTATATACTAATTATGATGACCCAAAAATGGATGACATGCTTTTAAATGACTGTTTGGATATTGAATATGGTGATAAGAGAGAGAGGTTTTCAAATAAAGATAAAGAATTAATTTATTATCTTATAAATAATACTGAAAGACATTCTGATGGTCGCTTAATAATGCCAGCACTTTTTAATGAAAAAATAATTGCTCAATTACCAAATAATTTTTTCTTAGCACTAGGAATTTTAAAATCAGTGTATAAAAGTTTAGAGCATGATTTTGATAAATTATTACAATATGACCAAGTGATACAAGATCAGGTTAGGGCTGGTATTATTGAAGAAGTAAATAATTTAAATAGTCTTAAGAACAATAATAAAGTATCATTTTTGGCACATAAAGCTGTGTTTAGAGTCAATACCCAAAGTACCAAATGCAGAATAGTTTATATGTCCAATTTGTGTGAAAAGGGAAAGGGAAATCTTTCTCACAACCAGGTATCCCTACCTGGACCTAACCTTAATAAATCTATTCCTACTGCTATAACTCTTATGAGGTTTGATAAATATTTGATTATATATGATTTAGTTAAGGCCTTTCACATGATTAGGCTCCATGAGGAATTTACTGAGAAGCTTTATTTTCTATGGTTTAAAGATATAAAAAGTAAAGATTTAGATGTCATTGCATATAAGTTTCTAAGGTTGCCTTTTGGTATGAGATTTTCACCAAGTGTATTAATGGTGGCATTATATATAATTTTGATTTTGCATGTTGACTTGTATGACAGCTTTGAATTTGATATGAGAAAGTCTCTTTATTCATTAGCTTATATGGATAATTTAGCATACACCTCCTCTTATGAATGTGATGTGTGGCTGACTTACCATAAAAGTCAGGGTATATTTAGTGAGTTTGGATTTTGTTTGCAACAATTTGCAACCAACCTTCCTGATTTGCAGGCCTATATTGATGAGCAAGAGAATGAAAAACTTTCAAGTACTGTTAAACTGCTTGGTTTATTATGGAATAGAGAAAGGGATAGTTTAGAAATAAATTTTACATTCTTGAATGATAAAGCAAATACATTAAGAACTATTCTTGCTTCTATTAATAGTATATATGATCCACTAGGAATTTATTTGCCTACAAAAAATAGGGCCAAGCTATTTTTAAATGAATTACAAAATAATAAATCCATCTCATGGGATAGTAATTTGGAAGAAAGTATGATAAAAGAATGGATAAAAATATGCAAACAGTACAATGCAAGTAAGTTTCCTGTAATTCCCAGGTACTTGGGAGAACGCTCAGAGTTTATGATTTTATTGGATTTGTTGATGCTAGTAGGGATTTAATAGGTGTTGTCTTGTATTTAAGATCAGTATCAGGTAATGAGGTAAAATTTCTTTCAGCAAAAAATAAAATCATCCCAAAGAAGAGTACTGATAAAACCATCCCTGTTTTAGAACTGAGTGCTGTTAGGTTGGGTGTTCAGTGTATAATGGATGTATATCAAGACTTAACAACTGCATTTTGCCCTGTTGGTATTATTACTCTGCATTTATATACTGATTCTACTATAGTCCTAAATTGGTTGATAAAAAGATGCATAAAACATGATAAGATTGAAAGAAAGGGTAATATAATAAATAATTTACTGAATATTATTGTGGAATTATGTGAGAAAAAACCTGTTCATTTTTATCATATAGGTGGTAAAATAAATCCAGCTGACTGTGTTACAAGGTACTTAGTAGTAGTAATTATTTTTCAGGGCCTAACTTTGGTGATTTACCCCAAGAATATACTCCTATGGTTCCTGGCAATTTATATAATACTGATATTTATTATGTTAATACTTTGCCAAATGATGTTGTTCAGCCCATAATTTCTCTTGACAAAACATCTTCTTTTAAAAAATTATGTAAAATAATGCATTTTGTTAGGCTATTTATTCATAAGTTGATGGTAAGAGTACATATATTAAAATCCCATTTATTTCCATCCTTAGCACTTGATTCCCAGTGTTTGTACTCAGATAGCTGTAGTGTAGTTATAAGACAGGCTCAAGCTCAATCATTCCCAGATGTTGTTTCATATTTTAAAAATCCTTTATCTGTTACAGAGCCACCATTGGTAGCTCAGTTAAATTTATTTGTAGACAATAAAGGCTTAATAAGAGTTAAAAGTAAATTGGACACTTTGAATGCAAAATTTACAATTAAATGTCCAATATTAATGTCAAAAAATTGTCCATTAACAAAAATTATAGTTATGGAGCAACATATTAAGCTAAAACATTCTGGAATTTATAAATTACTATCTGTTCTTAGAAAGGAATTTTATATCACTTCTAGTTATAGTGCAATAAAAAGAATTATAAAATCTTGCATAATATGCAAAAAATTGTATGGAAGAAGTATAAATTTGAATCAAAATTCTTTTAAGGATTACCGTATAAATCCATTGGAGGTTCCATTTAGAGAACTAGCATTGGACCATATTGGTCCTTTTTTAGTAAAAAATGATAATAAAGCAACTGTAAAGGTTTACATATTAATTTTGACATGTTTCTGGTCAAGAGCAGTTAACCTTATAGTATGTAATAGTGTTGATACTGAATCCTTTTTGAGAGCTTTTCAAATACATGTGTTTGAATGGGGTCAACCTCAGAAAATATTGAGTGATGAAGGTACATCCATAATTAGCTCTATGAAAATTATTAAAGAATTTCTGAAGGATGTTGAAGTTTTAAACTTTCTTAAAGAAAGAAATATTAAAATATTAGAGTTTTCACCTTACCCATCTGGAGCTAGTTTCTTAGGAGGTACTGTAGAGTCTATGGTAAAGTTGGTAAAAAATACAATTTATAGTTCAATTTCCAAAAATATTCTACCTTATAATCAATTTTATTTACTGGTCAAGGAGTGTAATATGCTTATTAATAAAAGGCCAATTGCTTTTAAAACTACTTTGAGAAATCCTGATGAAGACCCATTTGTCCCCTCAGTTATTACACCAGAACTGTTGCTAAAAGGGTATGATGTTCCTAATTTAATAATAGCTCCCCATCTTCATATTACTGAAGATGTAGAATCCTCTTGGTTACCATCTGAGAATAGATTAGAATTTTTGAATAAAAAGTATGAAACTTTTAGAAAGGTAAGAAAAAGATTAAATGAGCTATATTATAATGAATTTTTGCAGAACCTTAAAGAAATAAGCACAGATAAAAAGTTTAGGTATAAATTTAAAAAGCATGAGAGACTTGAAAAGGGTGATTTAGTTGCAATAAAGCAACCATTTTGTAAACCATACTTTTTTTCTATGGGCATAATAGATGATGTTGAAACAAACTCTTTAGGAGAGACAGTTGCAGTATGTGTTAAAAAATCATCAGGGGAAAAGATTAGAAGACATGCAAGTGATATTGTAATGTTAATGAAAAATGCTATTGTTAATGAAGAACTAAATAGTAAAGAAAATGACAGTCTGGTAAAGGAGAAGGAGAAGGAATGTAAAATCAAAAGGAAATCAGCAATAAGATGTCAAGAAATTAATAAGCAGCTATGTAAAGATAATTTAATGTAAAATTTTGTGTTTTGTGTATATATTGTGTTGCAATGTTAGCAACAATTGTAATTATTAATGGTATGATATACTGTAAATCAAACATACACACAGTAGTCTACAGTATACTCAATGACTATTATTATTTATTTATTATTATTATTATTATTATTATTATTATTATTATTATTATTATTATTATTATTATTATTATTATTTTATTATTATTATTATTATTATTATTATTATTATTATTATTATTATTATTATTATTATTATTATTATTATTATTATTATTATTATTATTATTATTATTATTATTATTTTAATATGCACTAATTTATTAAAATTTATGTATATACATAAAGCATAAATTTTAATTTGGTGGGGGCAATGTACAAAATATGTACTTGAATATTTACTTTATTTAATGATTTTAATATATTGGGGAAAATTAAACTATGGAAAAGTCTATAGTTATAAATTGCATTTCTCGGTTGGTATAGAAAATGACTTAAATTTCCCATGCCACCAATATGATAACCTAAGAAGCTTAAGGTTTAAATTAGTTCGCTCGATCTAGCTCTCTGCCCTATTAAGCT
>JABUQX010055181.1:30000-37500 GCA_015478945.1 Trachelipus rathkii
AATTAATATTAATATAACATGCCCAGGTAATCTCTAAATTTTTCGGATCAATTGCGAGCACATTATCAGTATTATTATATAATGTTCACATCTCTCGGCCAATCAAATTGCGCAAAAAATGTATAATCATATAACATACAATACTCATCTCTGAGTTTGTCGCTGAAGCTCTATTTGAGCGAGTTTTTCGTTCAAACTTCGGACTTTGTAAATATAATAAATTAATAAAAAAATTATAAATTCATAAATTATTATTAGAATAAGTGAAATACAATATTAAATTTTACTTTTTTTTACAAAAATAAGTCAATTAAAGTTACTTACTTTAGCTATAATATATACTTTATAAAGTATGAAATATAAAAGAACAATTATAAAAAGATGGCAAAAATCTAACAGTTTTCTTTGATAAATATGTATTTAATGGGAAACTACTTTGAAAAGTGTCCTAATTATTATTATTATTATTATTAGGTTTCTCAAATTATTATTATTATTATTATTATTATTATTATTATTATTATTATTATTATTATTATTATTATTATTATTATTATTATTATTATTATTATTATTATTATTATCATTATTATTATTATTATTATTATTATTATTATTATTATTAATATTATTATTATTATTATTATTATTATTATTATTATTATTATTATTATTATTATTATTATTATTATTATTATTATTATTATTATTATTATTATTATTTCAAATAATTATTTATTATTATTATTATTATTATTATTATTATTATTATTATTATTATTATTATTATTATTATTATTATTATTATTATTATTATTATTATTATTATTATTATTATATTTCAAATAGAAATTTAACTACAAGTGAATGTGGATTTTTTGAGTTTCTGAAACAAGAAAAAGATTTAGGTGTGATTATAAGCAGTAATTTGAAAGTAGCTAATCAGTGTTTGGAAGCAAGGAATAAAGCTAATAAGATGCTGGGCATAATAAATCGCAATGTTGTTTACAAGAGCAAAGAAGTAATAAGTAAACTGTATAATAGCTATGTTATGCCAATAATACAGTATTGTGCACAAGTTTGGGCCCCTTATTTAAAGAAAGGCTTAGATATGCAAGAGAGTGCAACGTAGAGCAACAAGGATGATTTCTAGGTTTGAGGGTAAGAGCTATGAGAGGCTGAAGGAGTTAGAAGGCTTGTAGTAAGGTTAGATTTCAGAGGGGGACAATGATACAAGTCTACAAAATTTCTTACACTATTGATAATAATACATCACTAAATTCTTCATAGTAGAGTACTGGACGTGGAGAATTAGGGGCATAACAATAGTAGTTTCAGAAGAAAGCATGCCATCTCGATTATAAGAAAGCATCTCTTTCAGCAAATATAGTTTTTGAAAATTTTTGGGTACTGTCATAACAGGAGGAAGTATATATAATTATATATATATATATATATATATATATTATATATATATATATATATATATATATATGTATAAGTTTATGGTGTTAAATATATGTATATATATATATTTGTATATATATATATATATATATATATATATATATATATATATATATATATATATAATTTATATTTATATTTTATATATATATATATATATATATATATATATATATATATATATATATATATATATATATATATATATATATATATATATATAAAAATAGAGATGTGTGTTACATAATGACGAAATAGAACCGAGAACTGGAAGTGATTACTGCTGGAAATGCTTTAATTGTTCTCGTCACTGATATATATATATATATATATATATATATATATATATATATATATATATATATATATAGAAAGATATATATATATATATATATATATATATATATGTTATTTTAAGGTGTCTCAGGTTTCGAAAAGCAGAAAATAAATAAAAATTGCGTCGATATTTAGAAACCTATATGTGGTGCGCGATTTGGGACACTTATATATATATATATATATATATATATATATATATATATATATATATATATATATATATATATATATATATATATATATATATATATATATATATATATTTATATATATAAATATATATTTATATATATATATATATATATATATATATATATATATATATATATATATATATATATATATATATATATATATATATATATATATATATAATTTATATATATATATATATATATATATATATATATATATATATATATATATATAAATATATATATATATATAAGGTATGGTAAATATTTATATATATATATATATATATATATATATATTATATATATATATATATATATATATATATATATATATATATATATATATATATATATATATATATATATATATATTTTTAATATAAATTATAATTTTTTACTATTACTACTTTTTACATTTAAATACTTTGCTTTTCATGTTCTACATATATATAGTAAACTTTTCTTCTAAATAAACTTTTCTCTAAAGTCTATAGTTTTTCCTTCCTTTATGGTAACCTTCACCATATATATATATATATATAATAGTATATATATATATATATATATATATATATATATATATATATATATATATATATATATATATATATATATATATATATATCTTAAATTTCAAAAATTGTAGGCCAAAAAATTGGCACTTCACTCATAAGATAGTTTCCAGATATGACTATTTTTTTAAAAACTATTGTTCACTTAATTATTTTTGATTCATAGAAATATTAATTAATTAAATTTGAATATTTATTCCAAATTTATTTAAAATTATAGCATATAATTATTAAAAGCATATATTTGCTTGATTTATTACTTTCCTTCGATTTCTTTCAATGTGCAAAAGATAAAATTCTTCACAGCCAGTGACTCCACGTACGACGGTGAGAAGGTAAAATAGACAAAAAGCTTCCCTTCGAGAGTTGATTTAACATACGATATGTGTTTTATTTTTCTAAAGTAAATTTGAAATTTTTAAGTAAAATATTTTTAAGAATTTTATTATTTAATAAAATTTCGTATATTAAGCGAAAAAGGTGCTCTTGGAATAGGAAGAAGCTAATTTTTAATGATTTATTGTTAAAATCAAAGGGAAAAGGATGTTTTTAAGAATTTTGTCATTTATTTTTGATATGAGTCAGATTACATTGCGCTCTCTCTCTCTCTCTCTCTCTCTCTCTCTCTCTCTCTCTCTCTCTCTCTCTCTCTCTCTCTCTCTCTCTCTCTCTCTCTCTCTCTCTCTCACCAAAATCGCAACTGACCAACGAATAGTAAACAATACATCGTATTCAATACTATTTATGTGATTAACAATCAAATAAAAATTGGTAAAATAGAATGATTGATTAATTGCAATAATTATTAAATAAGTGTTTTAGATTTAATTTTTTTTTAGCTACTTTTGTTATTATTCTTGTTATTTAATAGGAAAGTGTTGCTTCCCTTTCTTCGCCTATGGACCCTTGGTCACCTTAGATATATATATATATATATATATATATATATATATATATATATATATATATATATATATATATATATATATATATATATATATATATATATATATATATAATATATATATATATATGTTATATATATATACATATATAAAAATATATAAATATATATATATATATATATATAAATATTTATAAAAAATTCAAATACATATATATATATATATATATATATATATATATATATAGTATATATATATACCTTGAATTGTTTCCCCATAATGGGTCACTGCACGCCACTGATATATATATATATATATATATATATATATATATATATATATATTATATATATATATATATATATATATATATATATATATATATATATATATTAACCAGAGGAGCTCTAATAGGCGAAGAAAGTTGAGAGAGAGAAAGAAAGAGAGAGAGAGAGAGAGAGAGAGAGAGAGAGAGGGAGAGAGAGGGAGAGAGAGAGAGAGAGAGAGAGAGAGAGAGAGAGAGAGAGAGAGAGAGAGAGAGTAGTTAGTTATTTTAGTGTCGAAGGAATAGCCACGTTAAACTGAGGCTGGTAGACCTGGGATTAACTGTGTGACTGATGTTCCTGTCTCACTGGTCTGCATGTTGCTTGAAGGTTTTCGTTATTGTGACATTGGTATTAGAGACGACGAAAATAGTCACGTTAAACTGAGCCTGCACCGTGTATTAACAGTGTGACTGGTGTTCCTTTGCCTCACCATCTGTATGGTGCTGATTTTTCGTTATTACTGTCAGTTGTCTGAAGGCATTTTTATGGGGTGTTCTTCCGATCACCAATTATAAAGTGAGGAGTTGTTATTTAGTTATCTTTTCATCGTTCCTCCACTTCAAAAAGTAAGCTTATGTAATTCATCTTGGATTTTTCTTTTGTTTTTCATCTTCGGCTTTTTCATTCGTGACAACTTATCATATTGGATTTAGAACTTTATTTAGCTTGATTGACATTTTATTAAAATTTGTACACACACATGTACTTTGGATGTAATTTCATAATCGTTGAATGAATTATATATATATAAAAGTAGTTGCAGTTCATGTCTGTGGAATATTTTACAAACAAGAAATAACATTTGATCACTACATATACATAGTAGTAAACATATAGTATAAATGTATATATATATATATATATATATATATATATATATATATATATATATATATATATATATATATATATATATATATATATACAGTGTGTGTATATAGGGGTAGGGCCATGGCCCCCCCCGAAATTTTTTAGACACTAAAAAATTTTAAGCATCATATCCGTTAATAATATAAAGTGCAGAGGTTAAATTAATTTTATATAATTCGTCGCTGTCAGGAACAAATCTCGTAAGTCCTTTGGGGAAGTTTTTACAGGAGAAAGAGAAAACGTCATATTTATATATATATATATATATATATATATATATGATATATATATATATATAGATATGAAAAGTATATATATATATATATATATATATATATATATATATATATATATATATATATATATATATATATATATTATTATAGAGAGAGATAAGTTTTAATTCTCTCTCTCTCTCTCTCTCTAAAAAAAAAAATCTCTCTTCTCTCTCAGCATCACCTAGTAATGAGATAACATTGTGGTGTCTGTGTAAAGCTATCGATCTATTGTTTTAAGGGTATAATATCAAGTTGCTAGTGAATAGTTATAGTTTTGCACTTTGTGTTTAACATTTTTTGTTCTTGTTGTCGTTCAACTTAAAAAATAAAAAATATATAAAATAAGAACAGATATTAGAGACTTTTTCCACAAAAAAAGTAAGCAATATGGTAATAAAGATTTCTGTTATTCAAAGAGTGAGGTTCTCGGACTCGAAGAATCAGTTTCTCCTGGAACTTCTGTAACTGCGATAGCAGCTGAAAAATCTCAAGTAGACGGTGATGTTTTTCCTTCACAAGCGTCTATAAGTCAGGAGCAATCAAGAATACAGAAAGAATTATTTTTCACGATATTGACAATTTCATAGGTATGGTATTTAGCAATAAGGAAAAAGTGGAAATATTAAAATATCTCTGGAAACCAGATTCAAAATATATATTTCCTGCTCAGGAAGGCAAAGGTCGGGAAAGATATTTTCAAAGAAAGTGGTTTGATGATATTAAGTGGTTAGCTTACTCTGATAAAAACGCTGGGGTTTATTACTCAAATTGTGCATTGTTTTTGGAAACAAAAGAAGGTAAAGGAAAACACCAGGAATTGGGTGTTTTTGTCTCGAGATCGTATTCAAACTTAAAGAAAGCCATTGAGTCTTTCAAAAAACACGAGGCAACTAAATATCACAAAGAATCGGTAGAAAAGAGATTTGCTGTAGAAAAGCAGGTTCAAGAAAAAATCGAGAGCATCCACAAACAGATTGACAGTCAGAAGAAAAGGGAGGCCGAAGACAGTAGAAAGCGGCTAATTCCAATTGCTGAAACAATTCGATTCTGTGGTAAGCAAAATATATCGTTACGTGGACATCATGACTCAGGTCGAATCGAACTCTTTTGGCCTGTGGCAATTTTCGGAGTCTTTTAAGATATCGTGCTAATGCTGGAGACCATGTTCTTTCAGAACATTTAAAAACTAGTGCTAGAAATGCCATGTATACCAGTTCCACAGTCCAAAATGCTCTAATTCAGTCATTTGCGCATCTCATTCAACGTAAAATTGTGCAAAACATAAATAAAAGTAAATTTTTAACTGTCTTAGCCGATGAGACGACCGATGTGTCCCAGGAGGAACAATTTTCGTTGTGTGTGTGTTACGAGAAGATTTTTTTTTGTTTCGTCTCAGTAAATGATTTGACGGGAATAAGTCTTGCAAAATTAATTGAAGAAAAAGTAACTGAACTTGGTTTGGATATGAATAATCTAAGAGGACAGGGGTATGACGGTGCAGCAGCAATGAGTGGTGAGTTCAAGGGTGTTCAGAGAGTAATAAATGAAAAATGTCACAAAGCTATTTATACTCACTGCTTTTTGCATTGCTTAAATTTATGCCTCACAGACGCTTCTAAAGTTCAAAATATTCGAAGTGCAATTGGAATAATATCAGATTGTTAAATACTTTTTTCTAAAAGCAAGAGGACACAATGTTGTAGATTAAATAAAAAATATAGCGAACTATTCTGGTAGTAGCAATAAGAATTGGTTTTATTATTTTAAAGAAAACGGTAAACCTGAGGTCAGCAGCTTCTTAGAACAAATAAATGTGAAGTTGAGATCGTCAAAAAAAAAAAGCTACCCAATTTAAACAATGTCATATGCATCTTTTCTTGGCTTTTTTGTTTTTAAATAGATATTGTTTTAAATATTACAATCTTTCAAAACTATTGCAGATTACACGTTATTAGATTGAAAAAGTATTATAATGAAGTGAATCTAGTTAAAATTAAACTTGAAGCCAACAGAGAAAATGCAACATTAGAATTTCAGTAGATTTGAAATGTGTAAGGCATCTGAACTGAGTTGGGTGGCTGAAATTGCTGAAATTAAGAATTCAACAAATCAAAAACAGACCCAAATATCTTAGCTTTACCACAGACTTATTATCGGCAATAATTCATTTTTTATACCATTTTGGATGATTTATCACCATCATTAGGAGAAAGATTTTTACATCATAAAGAAATTATATCTCTCCTTTTTGCACTTCTTCTCACACCGAACAGGTAATGTGTATGAGAAGAATAAAGATGTGGGCGATTTTGTCATTTGTGCCAGATCGTCGAAAACAGCAATAGACGAACTAGTTTCTTGTTCGAAGTCACAATTTACAAATATTTACATCTTGTTGCAAATACTGGCAATTTTACCCGTGTCTACTGCTTCAGTAGAAAGAAGCTTTTTAACATTAAGTTTTGAAAACCTACTTGAGAAATACTATTGGAGATGAAAGACTTACTGAACTTGCCCTCCTCTAAATACATCGAAATATTGACACT
>JABUQX010055181.1:42500-45000 GCA_015478945.1 Trachelipus rathkii
CAACAAACTCCTCCTTCAATGCCTAAATACCTCAAAAGAATTCATAGTACACACTACACACAGACATGTTAAAATCACCCACATCAACCCTTCCTCAGTACCTCCACAACCAACCAATTGAAATCAAACGCACATTCAACCACAACTTCATTCTTCACCCAAAACCCTCACACAACACCAGCCATCACGGTCAGCCATCCTACTTTATTCCCCACCGACTTTCCCTTCTCCAGGATCACCAACTTCTCTTTCTCGTACCACTTTACTTCCTCCCCCACCAACTCTTATCCATCCCCGACCATCAACTTCGCCCTCTCATGTTCTACCACCTGAGCCCCACTCTTTCCTTAGAAACATCTCTCATACTCATACACACACACACATTCCACATTCCAGAACATTGCCTAGAACAACTCTCTTCCCCACATCTTCAATATAACCAACATCTCACTCCTGTATATTAAACCTTTCTTCTAGCTTAGACATATTCCCCTCTCCACCACATCTTCTATCTCCACTTTCAAAGGAAACAATAACACCCCAACCTACTCACACACTTCCAAATATATTCCAACAAACTGCCTACCCATCCGCTCAAGATACATCACCTCCAACACCCCCCCCTGATTATATACAACTTGATCCAAGCTATCAACCACCTCATTATAAACACTCCCTCACAACCTCTCTCAATGAAATTACGCAGCCAAATTAAAAACTTCAGCCTTAACAACCAACTCAACAACCACAAATAACTTATATTCCTCCTTCCTCTACAGTCCCCTCCCCTCCTTCAGTAACAGTCACACGAGGAAACAAAACATGACTCCTACCACCAAAACAACCCATTCCTTGAGGTACAGCTCTATCCCCTTTTTCTCTACCTTAACCTCTTGCTCCACCCCACCCCATCCATTAATTCTCCACTCCCTCTACCACCAAAAACATGTCCTCTTCAGCTCCCATCAAACAAATTTCCCCAACGCGGGAAAACATTTCATATCACTATGAAAAACATTACACAAATAAGCATCATTTGAACAACTAAAGTATAAAACTTATTTATGTTAGCACATTATCAACCTAACAAAAAAAAACTTGGAAGAATTAACTACACCTACAGCAAAACTACTTCATCAGATCACTGTAGAAAAATTTGCTCTAAATCCTGCATACCTCATATCAACCTTATGCAAGATTTCACATCTAACCAAATTGCATTACATCTTTATTATTAAACAAAGAACCTTTCAACAATTGTGCATACACCCATTTTCTAAACAACTCACGTTACACCGTACTCTCAGCAACCTTACTTATATATTCATGCCACAAAAGAACCACGGCTTACATGATGCCCCCACCAAACCGCAAGACCAACACAACTATCTTTTTCCTATTCCCACACGGTTGAGGTAAATTTATTTCTGGCGCTTACAGTTAATTTACACCCTCTCGCATACAAAATCATTCCACTGGCAGTGTATTAACTATTACTGAATTCAGAAATTTTCACCACCCTGAACAACAGTCCTATCCCCTAGTATATAACTACATTCAATAAATGTTCACTGGGACAAGCGACTACATTGAATAAAACTTTCTAAACACAACATTCTTGTCACCCGGAACACCTTACTCTTTCTGGAGTATCCTTTATTATCACTGTCTCCATTCTCGGTATTTTCATTTACACGTTAGAGAATAAATTTCCACTGCAGCCCAAACACCAAACATGTGGTCTACCCACCGCGCAACCTCGCTCTTCAAAGATCACCTTAACCTGAACCAACAATTCTTCTATATCCAATAATGAAAACTTGAATTCAGTTACATACACAGACCATAGCTTTAAAATTCTCCAAACCTTACCGAGTTTCAGCATATTGACTCAGTCATTATAGTCATCACAAAATTCCATTTATGTGATACAAAAAAAATCGATTATCTGTTTAAAACGGAACTTCGCCCTCTCTCTCTCTCTCTCTCTCTCTCTCTCTCTCTCTCTCCCTCTCTCTCTCTCTCCTTCAAAAAAAATCTCTCTCTCTCTTCTTCTCTCTCTCTCTCTCTCTCTCTCTCTCTCTCTCTCTCTCCTATGAAGTACGTATTATTAATCACCATCTTGAATTTTCATTTGCTTAACAAACTATCTCTGTTTCGTGATTTCTCACATGTGATAAATAATTGGGTGACTAAACAGAGATATTAGCCAAAGCAAAGCCTAGACAAAAAATAAGATCCCATGAGATAATCTTAATTATCAGTATAATAAATCACAATTTTTGGACATCACTAAGATATACTTTATTTAACTATTCGCTAAAAACGTAGTTATACTATCTTTCCCTCAATTAACGCATATCACCCATTCTTGATTAAAGCTCAGAGGTCAGTCTTACTGAAATATATATATATATATATATATATATATATATATATATATATATATATATATATATATATATATATATATATATATATATATATATATATATATATA
>JABUQX010055181.1:50000-57500 GCA_015478945.1 Trachelipus rathkii
TTAAGTTGGTAAACCTGTTTTGTCTTCATACTGTTCAACTCAACTTATTACCTGCTGTTCGTAAATCCAAAGAAATGCATTTAAATTACCCGAAAGAGTTAAGAAAACAAACGAACGTATTTTCTAAATATAATTCACAATCAATAATTTTCCATTCCTGTTAAATACCTGTGTTTTTATTCTTATATAAATTCCTAGCTAATTTGTACAACCTACGCTATTTGATAATACAACCCTAGCTACCTAAACTAAATATTCATTAAATAATAATTTGTAAACTTTGACAAAATCGGTATTCCTTTATCCTCGTCACGTGATTGTTCTACTCTGAGGTGCCACTGATCACTACCTTTTCAATCCCTTGCTAAATAATGTCTGCTGGGAGAAAAAGAACAACATTAAAACTTAATGCACCTAAATTGTTAGTTATCAAATAAATAGTTATTTAAACTGTCAACTTTTAAACACTGGTTAACCTTTTTCTTTATTTTTAAAAGTCACAAAAACTCGATAATTAAATGTTTGCCACGTATCACTTATTAAACGAACTGTTATTCCTGAGCCATAATTTAACTTTAACTGTTACTCCAGCAATGATGTTAACCTTGACATATAAGAACAACTAGGTACTTACGAGTTAAAACTGCCTTAGAAACCTTATCCAATACCTGGGACGATAGTTACTTGATCCTTATTTGTGCCGAGTTCAAGCATCATTTCGGCCTTTTTACACAAAGCGAGAGGAGATACCTGTGTTATGGATTTCTGCTTACTCACCGACCCTTCCGACTGTTAAATTCCTGTTAATATCTCCTGTGTATTCTGTTTAAATAGTCTGAGGTCCAGAGGTTTGCCATCCCAACTCAAGTTTATCCCGAACTAAGTGCATTGTAAGGCTAGATTTGCCTATCTCAACCTGGGTTTGTCCCATGACTAAGTTTGTCCCATATCAGTTCTCACACTAGGTCTGTCCCATATCCAGGTTTCACACTAGGTCTGTCCCATAATCAGGTCTGTCCCAAAGCCAGGTCCCTATAAACAATAAGTTTATCATTAATAGTTCTTATACAAATTTATTTAATATACTAATAAACAATAATTTATAATTTAACTTTGCTTACCGTAACTCTACGGGCCTCTTCTTTTGTACCTGTTGTTCCTCCTATGTTCTTAATATGAGTCGTCCCATCCTTTCTGAGATCTATTGACGATCTGATTTTATCGTATCAAATTTTAAAGCTTTTTACCTTAGACCAATCTTTAGTTGGTTTCCCTTTTCCTAACATTCCTCCCTCCTTCAAGTTCGAATCCCGAACTTATAAGAAGGAAAAGCTTCATCTTGTTTTATTAAAAAAAAAACTCACCCTTAGCTTTCACCAATGCTAACCATTATCAAAAATAATAACAATAATCAAATATAATAATAATAATAATAATAATAATAATAATAATAATAATAATAATAATAATAATAATAATAATAATAATCCCCCCAAAACCTTGCGTACAAATAATATTTATAATGGGCCAAATAATGGAATAACCTAACACTCGATTCAGCCATTTCGATAATATAACAACCTAGGACAATAATATAATAGACACTAGTTTACTCATAACCCCTAAATATGATATAATAATGAAAATAGCAATAACGATGTCAATAATAATCATAACTAATACCTAACAAGTGCGCATAAGCTTTCCTTTCTTATTATATGTAATCCTAAGGTTATGATACCTCTTAATCCTGTTCCCCGTCTCACTTCTGATTCCCTACAGTTGTCTCCGTCTCCATCTTCCAACAATCCTCTTCTTCCTTTTTTTTCTTACGCGTAATCAAGAGATTCGATCCACACAAACGAAGCCACCACTGAAACGAATGTAAACTGGATATACTGTTTCCTGTTAATGAGAGAGAGATTTCTCATTTCCCATCCTTATTCTAAATCTCCTTGCCATCTTTTTCGGGAGACAATTCAAAAATTGTTTCTTTAATATTTGTTTGTCCCTATCTTCCTCTTTAGTGGCTGCCTCGTAAGTGGTTTGCACCCTTAACGCAAATTCAGCCACTTTTTCATTTTTCCGCATCTCTAACCTCCAAAACTCTTTTTGTAAATCTATCTGCTCGGTTTCTTTTTCCTCCTTACACCAGCTTTTTAATCTAGCCACTATGGTGGTATATTTGACCTTAGCCCTGTATATACTATAGTATGTCCTTAGTACGGGACCTTCTAAGAAATTTCTGAGTTCTACTGCCCAACGACTTTTGTCTTTACCTAATTGTTCCTTTGCGTATCGTTCATAATCTTCTATAAACGCCTCTTACGTTGTAACTATCCTTCCTATAGTTTGTAGGTTTCACAGCCTTTATATTACTCCTCCTAAATGACTTCATCACCTCCACCATCTCACCGGCCAAAACAATAAATATCTTACTCACTGCTTTAGTATGTTCCACAAGTGTATTTTCTTTCCGCCCTCCTTCTCCTGTTCTTATTCTTCCTTTTTGGCCTATTGCTGCTATGCTCATTCATTACATCAAATGGATCACTTGTTGCCCTCTCTGAACTACTTTCCTCATCTGTTTCATACCGTGGTATCTTCTTTGGTATATCCTTCTGTTTAGCGCTTTGATCACGGGTCAGCCTCCAATTTTGGTAAGCCTGGTCCTCGATCCTTACTCTATTTTTTATGTTAAGACCTCCTTTAGGATCAGTCTTTTGTCCTGTCTGGGTAACTTCTGTTACCTCACTCTTCTGTGCTGTGACTATCGGTTCCTCCTCTGTACGTGTGGGTCCTTTCTTACTTTTCAAAACCTGAAATATTCCCTCTAATACCGTCATCATTCGATCAGTATCCAAGTTTTCATCCTTTGTTATGGCAACCTGGAATCCTTCCAAGTACCCAATTGCACTTAGTTTCTCGGTGGGCTGCTTGGTTTCCTCCATATTAACTCTATCACCTTGCTCCTTATCTGAATTTCCCATTTTAATTAAATAAATCAAAGGAAAAAAATAAATATTAACAACCAACACAAAAAAAAAATACACCCTCTATATATATATATATATATATATATATATATATATATATATATATATATATATATATATATATATATATATATAAAAAAATAATTTTATTTCTCCAAACGGAGTAAGAAAATACAAAAATTCTCCTTATGTTCTTCTATAAGTTCCTCTGGGATTCCTCCCTCGCTTCAATTGACCGCGAAAATTTCCAAAAAGAGACAAAAGAATGTTCTTTACCTTTATTAATTTCCTTATTGTCCTCCTTTCGTTCACCACCAGCGATTTGTCCTCTTGTAAATTTTCTACGGGCCACCAGTGTGATGCAATCCGATCCTGCGTTGCAAGGGATTTTTGTTGTTACGTCTCTTTTTAAATGCGAGAGGCAAAGTTGCGTTCCTTTACAGAGGACTTTTCCTGTTACAGTGAAATAAGAACAAAAGGGGATTGAAAAGACACGAAAGTTGGTTTTTCTTATATATAATAATAATATGAATGATTAAGTATTTTCCAATATTATTCCTACCTACCTATGGCTGTTTTTAACTTTAATTTACAAATAACCTATTACTAACCTAAGCTAAATGTTATATACCAATTTATTTCGACAAATATATACAGTACAATATAACCCCGGGTTATGTTTATTTATTTACAAATTCGGTTAAAGTCATTTACAAAAGGTAAAAGAGCAATACTTCCTTTATAAACGTCGTTATTCAGACGAATGATCCTTCGGAAGATGCTCCCTACTCCTTTGAACAAACTGATCCAATTTTACAAACGGCCTGTGTGACCTTTCGACCTTCGGAATCTTCCGTAGCCTGTTTTCAGCCTTCAGTAGCTAACCTAAGGTTAACCTGGACCTTCAAATTTGGCTGGCAACTTAGTTGATCAATAATTTCAGCCTTGGCCTTAATATCCAGCCGTGACCTTATTTAGACTCAACCTTGCGTCTGAGTCCAATCGAAAATCCAATTTCTAAGTTTGGTCCTAAACTCAACTTTGAACTCGATTCCAAAACTCGGGTCTGATCCTGGCCCCAAACTCGTCTCCCAATTATTTGGGAGAATTTGTCCTTTAAAAAGCTGGAATTACAGCTTGTAACTAGATCCTTGGAAAACTGATAATAACAGCCTAGTAACAATCCTTATAAAGTTGGTAATCACGATTTGCAATGAATCCTTACAACTCAGATATTACTGTTTACCAGAACTTCTTTTAAGAAAACAATGAGTTCTTTTCCTTTAACCTGAACACTTTTCTGCTTCGTAAAATAAATTAGAAGGTTTATCAAAATAGATGCCATGAGTCACCAGACTCATGACAATATATATATATATATATATATAAAAGTAGTAGATATATATATATATATATATATATATATATATATATATATATATATATATATATATATATATATATATATATATATATATATATATATATAGTATATATATATATATATATATATCTAGCACAGAAAAATGGCTCAAGGTTTTCGATAGCTGTCATATGTATCTTAAAAACTATTAATGCTATAGTAAAAGGAATACATTGCTGGAATGCTGGTCCAAAGTTTGCCCTTGAAATGTAAAATTATATCTAAAATTGCTATATTACAGTTAAAGTGAATACATTTTATCCTGTAAAATTTCACATAAGAAAATGTAAAAATAATAATAATAAAAAAAAAATTATTGTTAATAAATATGAAATGATTAGAAGGCCTATTTAGATACCTTTTATTGGTTTCTCGATAAAATAAATAGACTTTCTATTAAATTTTGCTTTATACGGCACACTAGGGGGCTCGAGCCGACGGGGAACATAGGGGGACGTTTTCCATACCCCGTAGGGGAGGGGCGGAGGAACCCCCGCGACACCCAAATACCAAAGAGCGGGGGTTCCGGAGACCCTCCCCGGAGGGGGGAATTAGTCCTACCCCGTAGTTCCCCGGAAGGCCGAGAGACCCCGACTTCTGCCATCGGTGCGGTATACCCTTGGGGTATTCATTTAGTAAAAAAAAAAAAAATTTAATAGAAAGTCTATTTATTTTATCGAGAAACCAATAAAAGGTCTCTAAATAGGCCTTCTAATCATATTACTATATTTATTAACAATAATTTTTTTATTATTATTATTTTTACATTTTCTTATGTGAAATTTTACCAGGATTCCAAAAATGTATTCCTTTTCGCTGTAGCTATTGTAGTTTTTGAGATATAATTTTTTTTTTTTTTTTTTTTTTTTTTTTTACATTTTCCGCAAAATTGGACCAGCATTCCAGCAATGTATTCCGTTTTACTGTAGCATTAATAGTTTTTAAGATACATATGACGGACAATCGAAAAGCTGACCTATATATATATATATATATATATATATATATATATATATATATATATATATATATATATATATATATATATATATATATATATATATATATATATATATATATATATATATATATATATATATATATATATATATATATATATATATATATATATATATATATATATATATATATATATATATAATTAGAAAATTAAAATCTAATATATTTAAATACATATACACAATTTCCATACAGATTTGAGAATCTAATGTTGAAATATAACGAAATTTTTTAAAATATTTTTATGAAACTCCGATTGTTGAAGGAGATATCTAATCAAATCAATCAAAAATACTTTATTCTGTCAATGGTATTTATTACATATTATTTATCTATATAAATAATGTAGAACAGTTTAAATTGACTACAAGCCGTAGACAAAATGATAAATTGAACAAACTTGGTTTACGTAGCAATTTGGAAGTAAATAGTGACTCAATAGTGTGTAATTTTAGTAAGAAAAGTCTTTTTAACGCAGAGAAGAGAGTTTTATCCTTAGGATTAAATTTTAACTTTCAATTTTTAAACTTAATTTCTGTCAGTATTTTTTAGCTTTTGAAAGGTCTGTTTACCAACTTAAAAACTTGCATAATGTGAATAGGTTTCAGGAATGTATCGATGATATACGATTTTGGACTAAAAAGTTTTTTTTATAACTTTAACGGTAGAAAGATATTTTCACCTGTTTTTTCTTTCAATGATTTTAAAATACTCCAGAATCTTAGAAGGGATGAATCAATTGTTGTCTGTAGACCCGATAAGGGGAAAGGAGTCGTTATTGTTGATAAAACCTCATATATTGAAAAAATACAACAAATATTGTCAGATTCTTCCAGATTCCGTCGTCTGACTGGTGACGTTTTCAAACACATTTTACTAATAGAAGACAAAATTAATAACTTCCTCAGATCCCTCAAAAAACAAGGTATGTCTAGTTTGCAGAATTCTCTTTTTGTTTCAGGCTCTACCCCAAGCTTACTATATGGGTTACCAAAAACCCATAAACCTGGCCTCCCTTTTAGACCTATCCTTTCAGCTATTAATTCCCCTACGTACAAACTTTCAAAGTATTTACTACCATTCATAGAACCTATTACAGTTAACCAATACAGCATAAAAAACTCATTTGACTTTTCAGATTTCGTCACTTCACTTTCCATTAATGATTGCTATATGGCTAGTTTCGATGTACAGTCCCTATTCACCAATGTCCCTGTTAAAGAAACCTGCAGAATTATTGTTGACGGTTTGTTTTCATCGACAGATCACATGATCAATGGTTTAAATAGATCACAGTTTTCAAAACTCCTTGATCTGGCTACTGACGACACAATATTTCTATTTAATAATGAGCTTTACTGCCAAACAGACGGAATGGCGATGGGTTCACCATTAGGCCCGGCTTTCGCTAATTCATTTCTAAGTTTCCATGAACAAACATGGTTAAACGAATGCCCAACTGAATATAAACCAATAACATATAAAAGGTATGTAGATGACTGTTTTTTAGTTTTTAAAAATCATAGTCAAGCCTCATTGTTTTTAAACTATCTCAACACTAAACATCCAAATATTGTTTTCACTATGGAAGGAGAATCAAACAATTCATTACAATTTCTAGAAATTTTAAATAAACATAATAATAGTTCCTTTTCTACTTCATTAAGCAGAAAACCCTCCACTACATTATTAGGCATGAATTTCCTTAGTTTAATCCCTACTAAATACAAATTATCTGCACTACACTGCAGGCTTTTCAGAGCATTCAAACTTTGCACCTCATGGGAAAAATTCCATGAAGAAATTGAATATTTAAGTAATTTTGCTAATTTTAATTTATTCCCTTCTAATATAAATTTCTAAAATGTATATAGATTTATTATTATTATTATTATTATTATTATTATTATTACTATTATTATAATTATTATTATTATTATTATTATTATTATTATTATTATTATTATTATTATTATTATTATTATTATTATTATTATTATTATTATTATTATTATTATTATTATATTATTGATATTATTAGTGTCTAATGTTTTAATTTTT
>JABUQX010055181.1:62500-70000 GCA_015478945.1 Trachelipus rathkii
ACACAGTCTCCGGGGCCTGGTTGCATTTTGTGCAGATATTTGATGTGGTCTGGTTAAGTTTAAACCTGTATTTGTAATGTTGTAGGTTTGGTGTGGTGGCGCATCTTAGTTTGCCAAAGATGATTAGACTGTTACATAAAGAGAGTCGAATTCAATTGCAATTTCTGGTGGATGTTCATTTAGTATATTGTTTGGTTGTCGGTTTCTTAAATAATTTTCAGTTATGTGTGTGTGTGTGTGTGTGTGTGTGTGTGTGGCCTTTTGTATTTGAATAAGTGGATGTTGTTTAGGATTTGTTTTTATAATAAGGCTGGGGAAGGAGGCTGTTTTTTAACCCGTGTTGCAGGGTTGGAAAGCAGTGTGGCATGGGCATTGAGGTAAGGTAAATGTTTTAGCTTAGAACTCTGTGCTTATCATTTCTAAATGGTTTATCTATGGGTAATATTTTTGTTTCTTCATGTAAGTGTTGTTGTGGAGTTGTAGTTGTGCAACCTGTTATAATTCTGAGTGCCTTGTTTTGGGTGGTTTGAAGTTTTCTCATGTTTCCCTTGGTTAATAATGGGTGCCATATAGGTGACGCGTAATTTAGTGTTGGACGGATGTATTGTTTGTAGATGGTGATGGATATTTGTTTATTGTTAATGTTCTTAGTATGTTTAGTTTCCTATTTGCTGATGTTGTTATGTTTTCAATGTGTTTTGTGAAGGTTAGGTGTGTGTCCAGTGTTACCCCAAGAATTTTGGGTGTTTTGTTTATTGGGATAGCTATGTTGTTTAAAAAGATTTGGGGGTTAGTAGTGCCAAGTTGGCGGTCTGTTGTAATTAATGTGATAGATGATTTATTAGGTGATGCAGACATTCTGTTGTCAGTTAGCCAAGTTTGAATTTGGTTGATGTATTGTTGAGTCAGAAGAATTGTTGTGTTTAGGTTCTGGTGTGTGGTGGTTATGGTGATGTCATCTGCGTAGGTTGTTATATTTGTGTGGTGTGTTTGTGGTTTTGGTAGGTCGGCTGTGAATAAGTTGAATAAGGTAGGGGATAGGATTGCTCCTTGAGGTACGCCATTTTTGATATTTACTGTACGTGATTTCTTGTTGTTGATCTGTATTTGGTTGAGTTTCTCCCTAATATATATAAATATATATATAAATATATATATATATATATATATATATATATATATATATATATATATATATATATATATATATATATATATATATATATATATATATAGATGTTATATATATATATATATATATATATATATATATATATATATATATATATATATTATTTATATATATATAAATATAATATATATATATATATATATATATATATATATATATATATATATATATATATATATATATATATATATATATATAAATATATATGTATATATATATATATATATAGATATATATATATATATATATATATATATATATATATATATATATTCAACTTCTTTATCTTCATCTTATCCCCAGATTGGAGGTGAGATGCTCAACTTACGCCCGAAACAAAAAAGTTAGTAGAAGAACATACGTAAGTCGAAAATAAAGGCCCCCTCCCATCTTCCCATACCCGTAAGTGAGATCTCTCGTCGCTGTAAAAAATCAAACCTAGGCTTAACAAGATCTCGAAGGACCCTCAATGGTATTCCTGTCAATGTATGGTTCATCCCTTGAGCCAGGTCCACAGCCTTACTCCTACAAACTCCGCAATTCACTCTTATTTTGCACCTTTCTCTTCGCCCTGCTGTTATCGTTCAAATTCCTTAACTGACTCTATCAACTTTTTTTGGTCTCTAGCCGGTCGTTTCGTGCACACACACTCACCACTATACATCCGCTTAACCAACCGACGACTATCATCCATCCATTCCATATGACCAAACCATCTTAATATCCTCTCGTTTATTCCTCTCACTTACGTTTCTTCTTTGCACCATTAACAACTCTGGCGCGTTCATGTATGTGGAAGTGTTATATATAATAATATTCCTGTATTATATTTAATGTCCACCTTATGTATATATATATATATATATATATATATATATATATATATATATATATATATATATATATATAGTATATATATATATATATATATATATATATATATATATATATATATATATATATACCGTATATATATATATATATATATATATATATATATATATATATATATATATATATACGGTATATATATATATATATATATATATATATATATATATATATATATATATATATATATATATATATATATATATATATAAATTTTTGTATATATATTCTATATATATATATTTTTTTATATATATATGTAATATGCGTATTTTATATATATATATATATATATATATATATATATATATATATATATATATATATATATATATATATATATATATATACAAAGGTGGGCATTAACGCGTTAAAGCGTTAATCCGTTAATTAACTCGTTAATTTTTTCGTTAACTTTTAACGCTTTCGTTAATTTCGAAAAGAAGTAACGGACTATTAACGAGTTACATTTGTGAATTAACGTTAACGAGTTAAAATTTTCCCCTACATCCGTTAACCGTTACCTTAATTTACGAGTTTATAAAATATTTTCTTATCAGATTTTAAATTGTATTAGATTCGATTTCGATAACAGATAAACTTTTTTTTCCAAAATTTCCTAAACGCTCCTCTCAATGGCTCAAAATGTGTTTATCTTTACTCGGTTATTATCCCGTTTAGTAATGTTTAACACAGGGTTGGAAAAAACCCGAGTTTTGAGGGAATGTGAATGCAAGATAGTGACTGCTTAACATTTTATGCTGTATTCTCATTTGTTATTGGTTCTTTTGTGACTAGTGAAAATATAAGAAGTAGGCCTAATAAGCGTTGTAATTTATAAAAAAAATATACATATTTGTATTAAAACTAAGTTGGTATATCCTATTATTTTTACAATAATATACTATTAAGTATTAATTAAAGTATTTACGCTTTGGAAGTATTCTTTGGCAAGCGGCAAAAGTATCTGCTAGGTCAAAGTCTAAATAGGGATAATATCATTATTAATATTGTTAGGATATTATTATTATTATTATTATTATTATTATTATTATTATTATTATTATTATTATTATTATTATTATTATTATTATTATTATTATTATTATTATTATTATTATTATTATTATTATTATTATTATTATTATTTCTTGCAATCTTTATGAATATTTGTGAAAAATTTATGAAAAATTATTACTATTCCTACATATTTTGAAGACGGTTAACGTTAACGATTAACGTTAACTTCCGCTACATTTTTTACCGATAAACGCTTTAATGATTAACGCCGTTAATTTTTTTTGTTAACGATTAAGGATTAACGGCGTTAACTTTCTCATTAACGGTGCCCACCTTTGTATATATATATATTCAAATTTTTAATCTACCATTAATAGAAGTTTTGGAAGATTTAAATCTTCTAATCTTATCTGTGACCGATAATAATGCTTCATTAAGGAATGCTATACTGGTCAACCCCTTTTACTTATCTCTGACTTAATATGCTTTAGGCATTTCAATAAATCTTTAATTGTGGCATTGATACACCGAAAGCTTCCCGATAAAGTCTGGCACAAAACTTTAATTTCTTAACTTTCCTCTTTCGACATCTATAATTCTCCCTCTAATTTTCGTTCACTCTGATATCTTTTTCTAGTGGTGTCCTTCAGAGGTCTCTTTTATGCTCTACTCTTTTCCAGTGGTGTCCTTCAGAGGTCTCTTTTATGCTCTACTCTTTTCCAGTGGTGTCCTTCAGAGGTCTCTTTTATGCTCTACTCTTTTCCAGTGGTGTCCTTCAGAGGTCTTTATATGCTTCACTCTTTCCAGTGGGGTCCTTCAGAAATTTCTTTTTATGCTCTACTTCTTTTCCAGTGGTGTCCTTCAGAAATCTCTTTATGCTCTCTACTCTTTTTCCAGTGGTGTCCTTTCAGATGTCTTTGCTCTACTCTTTCCAGTGGTGTCCTTCAGAGGCTTTTATGCTCTACTTTTTTCCAGTGGGGTCCTTCAGGTCTCTTTTATGCTCTATTCTTTTCCAGTGGTGTCCTTCAGAGGTCTCTTTTATGCTCTACTCTTTTCCAGTGGTGTCCTTCAGAGGTCTCTTTTATGCTCTACTCTTTTCCAGTGGTGTCCTTCAGAGGTCTCTTTTATGCTCTACTCTTTTTCAGTGGTGTCCTTCAGAGGTCTTTTTTTATGCTCTATTCTTTTCCAGTGGTGTCCTTCAGAGGTCTCTTTTTAGCATATTCTTCCAGTGGTGTCCTTCTGAGGTCTCTTTATGGCTCATTCTTTTCCAGTGGTGTCCTTCAGAGGTCTCTGGTATCCTTCAACGGTCTCTTTTATGTTATGTTCTACTCATTTTCATCCTACCATTAACTGCTAATCTGTCACTGCATCACTTCACACTACTTTTGCGCTCGTCACTCCACTTTTAATTACTTTTTTCTTTTGACAAGCATCCCTATCAACCTCAATTAATCAATGCCACGAGGGTGGCCTTAAGGCGGACGTCTCTGATTTCTCTCACGCATTTCTAATTGGGGACGAGAAAACATTGTTGTTTTCAATGACTCATAAGCTCAGTTCATTTATTTATCAACTCAACATAATATTTCTCACAATAAAACACCTTCGTAAACATATAGCAATCATACATACAAACTTACAATCAAACCTTCGTGTGTTGTTAAAAATCTTGATATTTCAACTTCTTGTGATCCTTCTTGGAATGGTCATCTTATTTCATAAACAGACCAAGTTTCTAAGAGAAGTTAAAGGATAAAAAGGTAATAGATGGAAAGTAGCTTAAAAGTTGATGAAAATAGGTAGAAAAGGATGTGACAAAGGGTGCTCTTTCCTTTTTCAGGAATATTTTAGGTTCCACCTCTGTCAGAAGGAAAATAAGTTTTTTTGGCCAGATACAAGGGGAAATGTAAATTAACCCCACATAAAATAGGATCTAAAAAATTCTGTCAAGGGGAATCGGACCTCTTTATTAGGAATATCAAGCTCAGCATCTCAAATAGAACCATAAGAGAGTGTGCTAAGAGAGGGGAGGTTCGCCCTTTCAAGTGGGACATGCTGGTTGACTCCTCACAAGAAGAACGTGTGATCCGAGGGCAATGACACATTCCCCTTATTGACCTTTTTACCTCGTGGTACAGTGTTTGACATCGATCTTGCCGACGTTGCAAATAACTGTCCTAAAAGAAAGAAAAACATGGTCGGTCGGTATAACATACAGCATATGCTACTGGAGAATCCACAAAAGATTTTCCTTCCAACATTTCACATTAAACTGGAACTCATGAAGAACTTTGTTAAAGCGACGACAAAAGTGGTGAAAGGTTCCGTGACCTAAAGGAAAATTTAGTGCAGAAAAAAAGTGGTGCCAAAGTGAAAGAAGGCATTCTCACTGGATCTGATATCAAAAAAATTGAAAACAAATATCAACTTCAGAGGTAACCTGAAGCTACTGAGTTGGCAGCATATTATATTATGTCAGTTACCCAAAACTTTCTAAAATCTCACTGAGTCGAAAGCTATCAACAATATGTTAAATGAGTATCAAAGGGCGAGATGCAGAATATCTCTGAAAACGCACGTTTTGCACTCACTTCTCGATTTTTTTTTCCAAAAATTCTTGGTTCTGCTAGAGGTGAGCATGGTGAGAGTTTCCACCAGGATATCTCTCAAATTAAAAGAAGGTATCAAGGTTTGTAGAACTCCAACATGATGTGTGATTTTCTGTTGGTTCATACAACAGGAAACCAACTCAAAGTACAATAACAAGAGTATTTTTAAAATTTTTAGAAATAAACTGAATATTACAATGTTCATTTTTTTGCATGAACTTATATTAAACTGTAATATATTACTAATTTATACTGGAGAATATATTTCAAAAAGCCTGACATGCTACGGCAATTTTGAGATGAGATTCGAAGGCAGAGTACTTGATTTAGTCGTGGAGTGGAGAGAATATTCTGTTTTCTTCATTTTACAAAAAAATATTCATTCTATCTCCTGCTCAACCCAACAAAAAATTACATCTTCGCAGCCCTGCTTCAAGCTAATGCCTAACTTGAAACAAACCAAAATTATTATCAATCTTTAATACCAAATACCAAAATATTTACCAATCTTTAATACCAAATACCAAAATATTTACCAATCTTTAATATCAAATACCAAAATATTAGCCAATCTTTAATACATAATATTTACCAACCTTTAATACAAAATATTTACCAATCTTTAATATCAAATCCCAAAATATTTACCAATCTTTAATACATAATATTTACCAACCTTTAATACAAAATATTTACCATTCTTTAATACATAATATTTACCAACCTTTAATACAAAATATTTACCAATCTTTAATACCAAATACCTCATATGTAAATTCATAGCAGGAAAACTTCATGATTTGACGAACTTTAAAGAGTGGTATTCCTTGGGAATCTTCGATAATGAAATTCAGTCCAAGTAAACTCAAAGAACTCTTTATTACTCCGAGAACATTTCCCCTTTTCGAGTGAACTATTAGTCTCTGCAAGCAAATAAATTATTATTATTATTATTATTATTATTATTATTATTATTATTATTATTATTATTATTATTATTATTATTATTATTATTATTATTATTATTATTATTATTATTATTATTATTATTATTATTATTATTATTATTATTATTATTAGTAGTAGTAGTAGTATTGGAAAAAGTTTTTATGCCTATTATTATTATTATTATTATTAGTAGTAGTAGTAGTAGTAGTAGTAGTAGTAGTAGTAGTAGTAGCAGTGGTAATATTGGAAGTAGTTATGTTTTTCCTTTTAATAATTTTTAAATATGAAGTTACATATATATATATATATATATATATATATATATATATATATATATATATATATATATATATATATATATATATATATATATATATATATATATATATATATATATATATATATATATATATATATATATATATATATATATATATAGTATATATAAATATATATATATAAAATATATATATATATATATATATATATATATATATATATATATATATATATATATATATATATATATATATATATATATATATATATATATATATATATATATATATATATATATAGTCTATATTTTATAACATATATATATATATAAAAGAATATCTAATATATATTGACAAGCACATTCATAATCTTCCGTCAAAATATTGTTCGCATGTGATGGAGAATTTGAATATTCGAGAAATATATATATATATATATATATATATAGTATATATATATAGCAGTATATATATATCTATATATATATGATATATATATATATATATATATATATATATATATATATATATATATATATATATATATATTAAACATAAGAGT
>JABUQX010055181.1:75000-89239 GCA_015478945.1 Trachelipus rathkii
ATAAAATCTTCCTTATTTCCTATTAAATAATACTTCTCCTCTTAAGCTTCTTAAAACCTTAAAATGACGTGTCTCTATTTTCTTCGTGCGTCTAGTACAAGTTATGGAAGTTTCATCCCTAACTATAATGCCTATGTCATTGTCAAAGACTCTTTCTTGAAATTCGGCTTCTTGGTGTTTGCCATATTAAAACGGTTGTAGATTGCATCTCGCTTATGGAGTTTTTGTTGGCGAAATGAAGGGTATGCTGCAAGCAATTTCTATATTCTTTTCATGAAATTCTTGTGCTAGATCTAATTCCTAAGTTTTCGTACTTTTTCTATACATTCTATATAAATATTTGTCATATACCTTCGATTTAGTGTATATGAATTAGTGATAACAATATTTATCTCTTGTTTATGTTAACATTACTAATTTTTTTCTCTTTTCATTTTACATTAATTTTAATTCAATTAATACTAACATGTCTATGTTATGCTTCAATTTAAACTATAGGCTAAATTAAACACTGAGAAACTCAGCTCACTCTGTTGGGTTAACTGTGAGAACATATCAAAACTCTCTCTGAAATATAACATGCAAAATCACAAAAAATGAATAAACGAAAAAGAAGATTTTCATTGCTCTAAATAGAGTATTTCAAGCTTTTTTGTTTACATATTTTTTAAGCTAAAATATAACGTTTCAATAATGTTAAAGCTTTTCTTGTTATCTTGTTATTTCTCTCTCTCTTAACTGAGAAAAAACTTGTTTTCCACGAAAATTTTTTTAAACTACTTGCTTGTGACCTCCTGTTCAGGGTTGCATGTAAATTATTTAAATAAAAAGAAATATAAACGTTTTTTTATTTTATTTTTAACGTGTGGTATTTATATATTAACACATATACCACTATGCGTTACTTCAATTCTACACATTTTATATCATATTATATTTATTATATATATATTATATTATATATACTATATATATTATATACTATATATATTTGCTATATATATATATATATGTAACATATATATATTAGATATATAATATTATTATATATAATAATATATATATATATATATTATATACTATATTATATTATAGTATATCTCAAATACATATACTATACTTATTTTATTATATTTATACTATATTATTTTATTTACTAATTTTATTATCAATATTGTACTTACCTCAATATTGATACAACTATTATCATAGGACGCCCACAACATTGTCTTTTGGATAATTGGTTTACCTTTAGAAGATGTCCAATTGCAAGAAAATATGGTGTTATTCGAAATTCATATTTAGTTTATGTATAATTTAAGCTTGCTGTTAGTTTATATAATTATTTAGGGGCGACCATTGCGCTGGTTCTTTAAACTTGGACGTTTCTTTTTTTGCCCTTGGTATTGTTTTCTGCTCTCTTGCTGGCTCATTTTTGGCAGAGCTTATGCGCCGGAATAGAAGCGTATCCTTCTATTGGAGAGCTCTGGGAGATAGTGTTATAATGATGTCAAAGGGCAAGTTCAAGTCAGCAAACTCCAATTGACGTGGGAATACGTACCTTGAGAGTATATAACTCAAGGATTAGGCATTCTGGATGACACCTAATTGCTCCATGAAATAGTCTCTTCCCCTTGTAAGTGCTCAAGTATCAATGAGTTTTCGAGACTGGGAAGAAGTTGGTCTTATCAAGCTGACAGTGCCCATAATAGCCCTACGTTGGAGAATCAATATATTCAAATCAAAAAATAATCAAAAATCAACAAAATACTTTAATTCTTGCTCCCATCATTTATTTTACCATAATACTCACACTTTTCCACTTAAAAAATGCAATTTAATAAAAAATAAAATAACTAGAGTACCACAAATTCAGTAACCTACTTAACATGTCTATTCTTACACTTTGCAGAAACATTGTGTTTGAATTCTGATAGAGAAATTCATAAATTAATTGGAATGATAAGAATATTAAAATCCTTTGCCCTAATATTTCACTACCTTTATAATCAGTTAATACCATATAATATAGATAATAAATATTAATAATAATAATCAATAACTTTATTAATTTAATAAAATTATATATCAATAAATATATTATATAATTAATATAAATAATAATAATCATAAATAATAAAATAATATATAATAATAGTTGTAAAATAGTAAATTAATTAATAATAAATAATCAATAAATAATATATATATAATATAACATAATAATAATAATAATACTCATATAATAATAATATTAATTATTTAAAACATTTGTTTTATTAAAGATGTTATAATATTAAAACATTTTTTTAATTAATAATAAACTCATAAATAATTATCTTAAAAATAATAATAATAACTGATTGAATAAAAATAATAACTAAGAGTAATCATCATTCACATTATAATAATAATAATACATAATAGATTATATAAATAATAATAAATATAATATACATTTCAATAATGATATAAAAATAATATAATAATATAAATATATATATATAATACATAAGTATAATTACATATTAATAAGATTAACACAAATGAATAAGATAACATATTAATAATAAGATTACATACCTAAATAATAAAATAATTTAATAATAATAAAAATAATAATAATACATCTATAATATCCAGTATTAAATGAATAACATGAAATATTTTATCTGGGCCGTAAAATAAAATATTTTAAAATAAAAATGCTTAATTAATCAATAATAATACAATAAGAAGAAGAACATAATTACATATTAATAATAAGAGTACTCATATTAGATAATATAATTAATAATATAAATAATATAATAAATTATTAATAATAATGATAATAATAATAATAATAATAATTAATAATAACTAAAATAATAAAAATAAAATAAATAAAAATAATAATAATAATAATAATAATAATTAAAATAATAATCACATAATAATATAATAATAATATAATAAAAATTATATAATAATAATAAAATAATAAATACCAATAATCATCAATAAAATATAATAATAAATATAATAAATAATAACTCACACTCACACTCACACTCTCATCATCAATAATCATATAAATAATAATAATAATAAATAATTAATAATATAGTCAAATAAATATTACTCCTTATATAATAATAATCAAAATACTAAAATAATAATAATTAATAATAATAATTAATAATAATAATCATATAATAATACTAATATAATTAATAATAATAATAATAATAATACATAATAATAATAATAATAATTATATTGGTAACTCTTTTTTTGCATCAATCGTTATTTCTCTTGTCGTTGTAAATCAATACGGAGAAAACTTTGATAAACTTTTAATAATAAATCAATCGCTAATATATTACTTGGAATTATCCTTCATTCTTCGTAGTAATAAGATACCTAACATGAAGTTAGGCAAATGTCCTCGTTGTTAGTAATTTTCAATAATAAGGAAGTTTCTCAATATTCTACGAAAATACCTAAATGGTGGGAGCTTCTGAACATTTTTAAGGGAGATTATTCCACTTATCTAGATGCTCTTTATATGAATGGCCCTCCGCGATTTCCGTTAGGCTGTGAATTTTGCTTTGTCTACGGTGATGGAATTTGTGCTACGAAGATTGTTAGTTCTCAAAGTTTGGTTCTGTATAATTTATTTTAGTCAAAAGATCATTTGTAGTTTCCAGTTGTTGAATTTAAAGAAATAGTGACTACTCTACTGGGGTGTAGTTATCAATGGAAGTTTTATGCAATAAGCCCAAATTTTTGAATACTAGAAGGGTTGTGTGTTCAACGCTAATGGCGGGGTCCCTGATATTATACGAATTATTTTTTTTTTTGCATAATGATTTAGTGGTTTGTAGGAATATCCTAGACCCCTGCACTCAGCCTCATAACTGGTTAATCAGACAGTAAAAGTAGGTGGAGTAATATAACGCATGTCTATCTTAATTCTCTTTTTTTAAAAATATATTTTTGGTAACTCCTCAAGACAACAACAAGAAGTTACTTCAACCTCATAAAACTCAAGTCCCTGCATGAAAATTCATTATCCTGCTCTTTTGAAACAAAGTCTTTGTCATTCAAGGATAACACCTATAATATGCACTATTTTTTAGGCAGGCGATAGCCGCATTTATAATAAACTAATAATTAATATAATAATAATAATACTATAATTTAATATATAATAATAATAATAATCAAAGTATATACTATATAATAATAATAATAATAAATTAATAATAAATAATTAATAATAATAATAATAATATATAATAATAATCAATAAATAAATAAATAAAAAATAATAATAATAATAAATTAATAATAATAATAATTTAATAATATAATACTTATAATTCACATAATAAATAATAATAACATAATATAATAATTCTACAGGATAATATGATTAAATGATTAATGATAAAATGATATCTGATACTACTTGAATACTATTGATCTTATCTTCTTCTGACTCCTTCTATGAGAGGTAGAATAGATTAAGTATGAGTCTTGTAAATAGAAATAATGAATAATAATATAAATAGATTGGATATATGAGATTGAATTTGAGCATGGAAAGTAGTTTATCCAGTAAACCTTCGTGAAGAATACAAATAGGTAGCATTATTAGAAAGTGAGTATAGAATCAGTGATATAGTGTGAAATTAAAAATATTAATTTAACATAGTAATAACGCATTGAGAAGTAGAAATAATAATATTAATTATATATAAGGATTTTTTACAGGGATAAATATCGGAAGCAATGGTGAGTCTATGTTATGCTCTGATATGCGTCAAGGCTTCTGTAAAATAGGAAACATATATGGAAGTAAATGTGGTCTATAATCGAACATATAGAAGCGTTGTAATGTAATATAAATTAGATGTTTTTGAAATCTTGAATTTGGTGAATTTGATATTATGCTTTTTGAGTGTGGGTAGTGATATATTGTGTATTTATATTCATTTATTGTTATATATTTATGTAAACGTGGATTTAGGTAAGTTATAATAATTAGAATATGTATGGGAGGATAGGGGAAGGATGTCTATGCAAAGATGAATGAGAGTGAAGGGTATTTATTCTCCTACTTTAATTTACATATTTGACTGAATGTAATTATTTATTTATATTTTTTGAGAGTAGAGATTTTTTTTTTTAAAAGTATTATTGTAGATTACAGATATCTGTTTTAGAGATCGAGGTTTGAAAGATATAATGTTATATATTATTATTATCATGAGTAAAGATTGATATTATATTGGATTTAGTGATTGATCCCTCGAAAAGGACTGGTACGTGAAGATTAGTAATTTAAGTATTTAGATTTTCACTGAGAGGGAACATAAAATTATTCACTCTGATGTTAAATCTTATATTAGAATTTATTGATATGTTGAATGTAAAAGTGGATTACGATTTATATAATTAGCTAGAGTGTAGTATTGATTAGTATTAATATGATTGCTGCGATTAATGATGTAATGAATTAAGGGATTGTCGTGATATTATTATGTGCAATTATATAATTATCGGGTAAAGAAGTGTAAAATGACTACAAGGCACTTGTATTTCTGGTGAGATGCTAAATCTCTTTTTTTTTAGTGCAATAGAAAACTATATTTCTTACGATATAAATTAGAGGGCGCTCATCAACGATCTCTAAGGTCCATCCACTTGGTATTATCACGAATCAACAATTACTTCTTAGGCGGGTAGTCTTAGTTGACTCGCTCGCATAGGGGATATTTGTAGAAATGAATTTGGAATGTTGACTAAACATTGCAGAATTATGTTGATATCACAGTTAGGGAATTGTAGTGGACAATAGAAATGAGAAAGGAAGTGTAAATTATTTTGTTATGCAAATAAGATTATGTAGGGGAGATAACTTTATCGAATATGGTTTTGGTGCTATTTAAATGAGAGTGGTAGTAGTTTGGTGCAGTACACAGGTATGAGTTTTACTATAAATTGCGGGTGTATAGTGGTGAGTGTGCTGGGGGTGTATACTGCAAAGTATACACATAAGTACGAGTTGGAGTGTTTAATAATAAAGGATATGCTGAGGAAGTAGGAATACATCGAGTTTGACTGAGGCGGAGAAGACAAACGAGCTCGCATGTGTATACCAGGAGCATGATTAATGTCGCTTCACATAGGTGTTTGTGTTACTCTTGGGTATAGGGTGTGTGGGCATAGAGCCCAGTTGAATGATTCTCTCTCTCATAAGGTATTCTCTCTGATCAACATAGAGTTACATTAATATGATACCTCTTCAAAGACGTCATAGGGATTTTGGTTGACTCCTTTACTGTCCTGCGGATACAGAACTGAGCTCCTATAGTTCTCTCCAATTGTAGTGTAGTACTGAGGCGCAGTGGTTTTTTGTCTCTTTTGAATGAATGTTCTGGATACGACTATTTATGTTACCAAATGTGTAAGAGAGTTGTATGTAATTATATGTTTATACTCAATATATATATCTATATATGCATAATGACATTAGTTTTGAGAAGAAAAATATTTATATATAAAAGTATAATAAAACACATTATTTATGATATTATAAATAAAATAATAAATTTGCATTTAGTTATTATTTAGTTATTATATTACTCTTTATATATCAATAATAGCTTAATGATAACAAAACTGTTATATTAAAAAAACTATAGTATTAAACTATATAGTTTTCATTACATATAAATGATTAAATATAGTCTTATTACTCTATACCATATATTACAGTAAAGTCATACACATATACTTATATTATTTTATATATAATTACCAATTTGATAAAGTCACCTGGTTATAACTGAATGCTAAGCCTGCTATGGATGGTATGATTTTTCGCCCAGTGTGGCGCCTCTTTGTGAGCCGTGGTGGGTCCCTGTTAAAATTGACTCACTCACATATTATAAGACTACTATCACTATTTATTAACCTAGGTATTATATATTCCTGGACAAAGTAATAGTATCATGTCTCTACTTTTGTAGTCAATATCAAATAATAACTTAATGCTGAATAAAATTAATTTTTTTTCCAAAATTCGTTTATTTTACCATAAGTTTTAATAAAAGATCTAGGGGGCATTATGAGTTATTTTCTATCAATAGTATATTATATATATATATTCTACTTATAGAACACTTATGGAGTGTTTGTTTTATTATTATATTATCATATTCTTATTCTTAAATTTAAATTAAGAAATTTCAAACCATTTCAACAAATATATCTTCGCAAGACCTGCGCTGGGTAAAGGTTGCTGAGATATCTTATCGGGTGTGCGCTAAGATACACGAGAATAACAGTAGATCAGACAGAATATGACTGCTATAGAGAGTTCGATAAACTATAAGTACCACGTGTTAGCTGCATCACCTTTATATTAATATGTACTTTATTATAGTGAGAACTCGTTCGCAATTCAGTAAAAATCCATCGGTAAATACCAAGTGCACTTCACGGGATAACCTGAGTGTACGGCTTCACTTATAGACTATACTAATTTATCCGTCAATGAGTATATGGTGTCACATCTCATTGCTATCAGGTGTAGAGCCTACAGTATAGTATAGCGCAAAACTTCTGACTCAATTCACTCCTCTATATTATTGCTACTTAACTTTCTTCTCGCCTCTGCAAACACTACATTTCTACATACTCATTGACTCACCTTTACTGACTCATGGCACTTTATTTCTAAGGTCTCCCAGCTGTTTGTATTTTCATAGCAGACCACCATTACGTATACATATCTAGCTATAACAAATCAAACATCACTATCATCCATTCCTTTCCACATGTAACCATACCATCTCAATTACGAATTTTCATTTATATCTCTCATTCTTTTACTCACATCTATATATATATATAATATATAATATAATCTATATTATAATATTATATATATTATAGTTATATAATATGAATAATAATAATTATTATATATATATATGATATATTATATAATTATATTATATTATATTTATATATATATTATTATATATATATATATATATATATTAATTATATATAAATATAATATATTTATATTGATATTTTTATATATATTATAATATTAATATATGTTATATATATATACATTATAAAATTTAAAAAAAAAAATAAAAATATAATAATTTAAATAGATGTCACAGTTATTTTAAAGCTATTATAAAATTTATATCATTTTAATAAAATAAAAAGTAATTACAATATATGTTTTCTTCGTAATGGGCATGAAACAATTCTTCCACATGTTAAAAATTTTATTGCCAACCAATTGTGCTATTATATATATATTTATTAATGAGTAAACGTCCCTCAGAGTTTTCTATATATTTCTTTATGACAAATATTTTAGTAAATAAATATATAAATAAAGTCTTTGTTAATAGTAATAATACACAGATTTTCTGTGTATACTTAAACACAGCTTATCAATCTAAATATATATTTAAGCGGGATATTTAAACATGATTAAAGACAAGGCATCAGAGAATGCTCACCCTTATTTGAAAGGGACGAAAAATAAAATCAAAAATCAAAAAAAATTAAATGTTATACCTCGATAAATTTTGAAAATTCAATTTATTATCATTGTTTTTCTCAAATTATTACCATATATTATCAGTTTATTATATGATATATATTATATATATATATATATATATAATATTGATGTATCTATTTTATATTTAAATCTATGATATAATATATATATATATATATATATTTCTTTTCAGCGTAGATGTAGATAGCATAATAAATTGCGAGAGTAAATATGAAAGAAGAGACCATAGTAGGCACGAAGAGGAAATTACTAATAATGATCGTATGTTTTCGTATGAAGAAAGAAAGCAGAACAGTGGGCATTGTGAGAGATATGATGATGATGACTATGAAGATGAGGACTATGATGATGATGATGAAGCTGGAAAAAATTCCTTTACAGATGTAACTTATAGGAAGGATATTTTTGTGGGATCCGAGAATGAGAATTTAGGCTTCCATTTCGAAAGCAGCCCATTTTTGAATGATTATTCTGAAACCTCTGACGTTGAACATAGATCTAAAATTTCGGAAATTGATGAACACTCATCTGATTCTGTAGTGCCTACGAAGGAAGACGATGATCCATTTTACAATGAACTTAATTACTGGCGTATTCCTTTGCCAGAAATAGAGCTTGATATTATTATTGAGGATTTACAGAGTTTAAATTTAGAAGAGAAACCTATTAATCACGAGGAGAGTTCTTGTTTATCTGAAAACACGAAAGAAGAATCAGAAATTCAACTTCCAGCTGTTGATGATAATAGTACATTCGCCTTGACTTGTTCTAATAATAAGGAAAAATATGATGCTAGTAATGATGATGGAAGCTCTGTTGAAGAACTAGAACGAGAAGAAAAGCTTGAAAGTGTGGAGAATGAATCAGAAAATGTACTATCACATAAAGATGATGTTCAGGTTAGCTAATAATCTTTTTCCTTTTAAAACCAAAATTTTTTTTCTTTTTCTTTTTTTAATGGTTTTGTTTTGTGTGTGTGTAGGCAGAGTTGGAATCGCTTGCTGCTTCATTGGCCGAATCTATATTTTGCACTGATCCAAAACCAGAATCGAAAAATTTTGAAAAGATTGAGAGTGAACTTTGTGGTCATCTGCATAACCATGTGATTTCGGCAGTTAGTTCGCGAAGAAGAGGAAGAAGAAGATGTAATAAATCAGATAGTTTGGCGGAAAGAGCGGAAAGAAGATTCCTAAAAGTTAGTGTTTTAAATAATTAAATTCTTTTCCAATACAACATTATTATATATTATATATATATAATATGAATATATATATATTATATATATATATATATATATATATTATTATATATATATAATATTATATATATAATAATTTATATATATATATATAGGTGTGAAGAAGAATTGGATAAAGAGAGGAAATGAATATATAGAGAGAAGTGCTGGTGGTGAGAAAAGGGGTAAATGAGGTAATATAAATGAAAGTATGTTGAAGATGGTTTGGTCCATATGGAAAGGATGAAATGATAGTCGGTTGGTTAAGCGGATGTATAGTGGCGAGTGTGTTGGACGACCGGCTGGGAGACCGCGAAGAAAAGTCGGATTGAGTCAGTAAACGAATGTATGAAGGAGAGAAAATGTGAGTTTGGTAGAGGGAGAAGAAAGGTGTATAATCAGGAGTGGAGTGAATGGGCGGGGGATTGTGAGGGGGTAATGGTTGTGGCGCCACTTGGCTGGGGCCAAAAAGGGATGAACCCTTACTACTTTGGACGAATACCTAAGATAGCCATAGTGGAGCAGGTCCATCGCTGTCCCATGAGGCTTTAGGGTGGGATTTTCCTCCCCTGGACTGCGATGGGTTCCCACTAATTAATGGTACAGTAAGGCGGTTTCTTTTCGACTGTGTCATGTTCTTCTATGCTTTTTTGTCTCTTTCCCCGATGCCGTCGCGGCACCTTAACTCCCCATTCTTGGGAAAATATAAGGAAGATGAAGAAGAAGATTATATATACATATATATATATATATATATATAATATATATAATATATATATATATATATATATATATATATATATATATATATATATATATATATATATTAATATATATATATTATATATTTCTTTCTTAACCTATCTCTTCTTCCCAAACTGGGAGTAAGGTGAGATAAAGCATCGGAAAAGAAAAAGCAGTAGGAGAATATGAAAATTCGAAAAGAAAGCCCAGCTTACCCGCCCGCCTCTGTACCATTAGTTAGTGAAAAACTCGTCACAGACAGAAATACCACCCCTTAGAGCTTCATGGGACCGAGACGGGCCCTCACTATGGTAAATTCGTCAATGTAGGGTTCATCACCCTGGCCCAGGTGGTCCACAACCATAACCACCCCAATACAAAAACCCCCGGCCATTTTCCCTATCATAGGCCAACCTTCTTTTCACTCTCTCGCCTCTCTGCCAAAACTCACATTTCTCTCCTTCAGACATTCGTTCACCGGCTCCGACTCGATCCCCTTTCTCTTCGGTCTCCCCAGCCGGTCGGTTCTCAACACACTCATCACTAACCATCCGCTTAACCAACCGACTTCATTCATCCTTTCCACATGACAAAAGCATCTCAACATACTTTTTCATTATTTCTCTCATTTATTATAGGGGAATAGTTTATTGAGTGTTGTGGAAGGTATATGCTGCATTTTGGTCCGAAAGAGGGCGTAGAGTGACTGAAGGACTGATTGGGTGAAGACATGTTGCGTTTAGGGGGAGTGGTAGAGGGATGTGTTGTGGATCAAATTCCTCTACATTAAAACAAATGAGGGAGAGAGAATAAATTATATTTAGGTTTTATGGATTTTTAAAAGGCGTGTAATAGATAGTTAATTAGGGGTGAAGCTTTATGGCAGGTTTTTAGTGATATATGGTGTTGGGTGGTAGGCTTCTGAATGAAATCAAAGTATGTATGACGATAGTGAAGCGTTGTGTAAGCAATAAATGGTGTCAATAGGTGAATTGGTTTAAGGGAATAATAGCGGAGTTGAGACAGGGTTGTGTTTATGTCTCCTTGGTTATTCAATTTTGTATATGGATGGGGGTTTAGAAAGAATTCGAGGTGGGGGATTGGCAGGAAATGGTGTTAGAATGAAGGAGATGAATGGGAGGGTGCCCCTACCTATTATTATGCGGATGATTTGGTTCTGGCTGTGTGGCGAATCTGAAGAAGAGTTTGAGAGATGGTAGAGAGATTTGGGCAGGGTATGTAGGAGGGGTTTGAAAGTAAACGTAGATAAGAGTAAGGGGTTAATGGTTGTGAGTGAGGACAGTCCTCAGTGTGAAGTATGTTAGATGGTGAGCAGCTGGAGCAAGTGTCCTGAGTTTTAAATATTTAGTGGGTATGTGTTTGGATTGAGAAGGGAACGGGATGAAGATGCAGAGTGTCAGTAGGGAAAGTTGTGAATGGCAGGAGGTTGCTGGTGTGCAATTAAATCTTTTGGTGAATGTAAAGGGACTAAGGTCTTGAGTGTGCCTAAGAGTCTTACATGAGGGTATGTTTGTTACCTGTGTTTATGTTGTTACCTGTGTATGGTAGTGAGACTATGGTCTGGAATAAGAAGTAATAGATACTAAAGTTTTCAAATGTGTTGCAGATGGACATCTTAAGGGGCATTGCTAGGTGTGAGAAGAAATATTAAAATGAGGAATGAATGAACGTATCAGAGAGTTGTTGTGTGGTGTGAAGAAAGGGGTAAGATGAGAGAATAAATGAATATGTTGAAAGATGGTTTGGTCATGTGAAAGGATGAATATAGTCGGTTGGTTAAGCGGATGTATAGTGGAGAGTGGGTTGGGAACCGCGAGCTGGGAGATAACCGAAGAGAAAGTGGATTGAGTCGGTGAACGAAATGTCTGAAAGGAGAGAAATGTGAGTTTGGCAAGAGGCGAGAATAAAGGTGCATGATAGGAGAGAATGGCGGTTTTGTGAGGGGGTATGATTGTTGCCCACTGGGCCAAGGGAATTGACCCTACATGACGATATACAATAGTGGAGGGTCGTCGGGTCGCCATGAGCTCTAAGGGTGGATTCGTCTGTCGTGTGACGAGTTTTCACTAGATATTAAATGTACAGAGGGGGCGGTAAGAATGGGCTGGGCTTTCTTTTTCGACATTTGTCATACTCTCCCTACTGCTTTTCTTTTCCGATGCTTGTAGGGCTCCTTACTCCCAATCTTGGGAAAAAAAAAGGTAGATGAAGAATGAAAAGATATATATTATATATTCATTCATGTAAAACTATGAAAATCAATAAAAAAATTTTTTTTTTAAACCACTACATCTCATATTTGGATGAAAATTGGTGTACAGGGTTATTTTTATAGCAAAACCCATTGTAGCAAATCTTAGGCCTCTACGACTAATAGTTTGAGTTATAGGCGGGGTAAAGGTTTGGGGGACAAACTCGCTTTAATAAAAATAGCATTTATCTTCTGCAAGATATGTTTAAAAATATAGCATGCCTTAATATGATTGGAATCAAAGAAGAATAAGGAATTTAAATATATAATCAAAAGCCTTATAATTATTTAATATAAAAGTTATTAACGTTTAAAAAATATTTTCCCCCCAACCCCCATCCCTCCCATTCATATATATAGAAAACTAAAATTATTTATTTTTTTAAATTTTTGAACTTAAAGGGAAAAAGATTAATGAAACAATGGGTATCGACCATTTATTATGCCTTAACAGTCAATACAAATGATCCTCCAGTAAAGCAATTTTTTTTAGGGAAACATTTTTAACAAAAAATTTCAATTAAAATGTGAAAGATTTTGCTAATATTCCTAAAAATTTCAACTTTGAAAATATTAATCCATTTAAAATGAAAGAAGATAAAGCTAAATTTTTAACATACAAAGAATAATTAATAATAATAGTGTGTATTACTTGAAACTATAAGAAAATTTATAAAAAAAAAAACTTTTTAAAAATACAATACAGTAATAAATTAAAAATACCAATGTAGAATGTTAGACATTGATTTAAAATATTAACTCAATCTGAAGGTGTACATAAATTACTGAAACAAGGTCATAATAGCCTTTGTTCATTTTCAATAATTCTATTGGCTTCGTTGGTTTAAAACCAATGATTGGAGTGAATTGGGTGGATTATCTTTAAAGGATTGGATTTCCCAAATATTTTCCAAAAGATTTTTTAGTCTCTATGGCAAGAGTTTTCTATTTCAGGATAGTAATAATATTTTTATATTGATTTCAGAATACAAAAATGTAACTTTAAAATCATCAACTCTTCATCGTAAGAGCTAATGAATGCCAAAACAAACTTTGTCATCCAATAATTAAACAAAATGACATAGTCTTCGCATTTTGGGGTAAAGCAAATCTTAAAACCCTTTCCTTAAATCTTGTTTTGTGAATTTTAGTATGATTCTTTTTCCCTCTCCTATCGCGTCAGCATACTGAGTTTCATCCATAGATTTTAAACATCTTACATTTGCTGACTGGGATTATTTTAAAATATTGAATTTTTGGGTTCCAGGAATTGATAGAACATTTTGGAAATCTGGTTGCCAGAAATTTTTTAATTTTTTCCCTTCTCTACTCACTTAGAAGTATAAAAAAACCTAATTTTTTCTCATTGCAAGAGAGA